>JAODKM010000078.1:1193588-1214870 GCA_026780845.1 Petrocephalus sullivani
ACCCCGAAAAAAAAACAAAAAATTGGGAGGGGGCAAGGGAATAAGGGAACGGGGGCCTGGGGGGGAGAAACCCTTTATCCACAAAACAACATTCATGTTTTTTTTTTCCTGTTCCCCCCCCCCCCCCCAAAGGGATGCGGAGGACTGGTACCTGTAGGCGGACTTTGGCGGTATCCAGGGGAAAGGTAACCAGATCAGCTATGCAGGCGGCAAGGCCAGCGCTCAGGATCTTCACCCCTAAGGGTGGTGGAACCTCTGAGGGCTTCAGTCCAACCATTCTCACTTGCTGAGAGGCACAAGGATCCCAGAGCATCACACAAACTATTTCCCAGTAGACAGAGATACCTTATATTTGCTTCTGCATATTATAAAGCTCTGGGACCCTGGAATGGGCACTTCAGCTTCAAACAGCTTGAATTTAATACTGCAGGGACGTACAGGAGCAATTTAATGTGGCCCAAATGTATCACAGTTCAGCACCTATTGGGACTTAAATCTTTAGCCTTCGGGATACGAGTTTTCAGTTACTTCACCTTTTATTTTCATTACTATTCATTACTTCCCTATTATTCTTAAATCTCACACTCGTCTTAAAAGCCACCACTGTTTAAATCAAGAATGTTGTAAGATATGCAAGTACTTGCGGCAACAACCTCTCTCAAAAAGCATCACAATGCATTTCGATTTTTTGTGTGTTTTTTTTATACATTGTTGCAGCTATTCCATTTAATTAAAAGGCAAAGCCTTAAGAAGTTCATGACATCCTCTGTACACTGCAAACCATTAGCAAAGACAAAGTGCTCCCGGCAGGGAAAGTGTAAAAGGCACTTACTTCGTCACCCCAGGGGACTGGAAACTGGTTTGCGCTTCGGAGCGTTTGGGGTGTTCGGGGTATTCTGTGTTCACTCCTCGGAGGTTACCGTCTCGCTGTTCTACTCATGTTTTGACTGCCTTTATTGTGACAGCCGAAAGGAGGCGTCTCTCTGTGCAGAAGGCAGGGACAGCGGGCCGGGACTCAAAGTTCATTCGCTGGGAGCTGAATAAAGTTCATATTCCAAACGGAGTGGCTCCTGTATACAGTTCGGCTTAGACCAGAAGGTGTTTGTGGTGGGGTTAAGGATGGAGGGTGTGGCCTGTGTGTCATGTTGATTTACAGTGAAGATCAACTGATCACCCAGGAATCTGATTAAGGTAGACTTCATTGCAGTTGACAACACCTTGAGGTGAAACTCAGAAATGGTCAAAATGACAGAGCTCGGAGCTCTGCTGTTTGGACAAGCCCCAAATTTCATCTCTACGCCCACAATTGCTCAAACCAAGGGTGGCAACACAGCTATTCTCCTCTTTATGACACAGACGGCTGTCACACGAACGCAAAACCGGCTCACCCCACCCCCTCTGCCGACTGGACCTTCCGTCCTGCCATGTCTGTCCCACGCTGTAACATCACAGGGCCAGAAGGTCATCGAAAGTTGAAGGGCGTCCGTATGACGTCCGTAGGCTGAAGTCCAGGGTAGCCCAGGTAACTGCAGGCCACTGGTTATTGCATAACACGGCACCTCAGCACTCATCAAACTCCGCACTCTTCAAAGTTCCTGCCCGTGAGGTAATCTGGTGCCCCCTGCAGCCTACCCAGTGGCTGCATTGGGATGGGCCCCATGGGGCTGTCTGGGGCTCCCCGGGGTCACTGCGATAACATGTATGGGAGCAGGGTCATGCCATAAAGGGAACAACATCGGTTTACATATCCCTTTAGGATCCACTGCCCTCTTTGCAGAGCAGCTACCACTGCAGAGTCCAGAGGAGAGCTGCCCCCATCCTCAGAGACCCCACACACCCCCAACATGGGGGTATAGAAGTGTGAAATCTAGAACCTCCCGACTTAACGACTCCTTCTTCCCCACTGCCATCAGACTCCTTAACAGCCGACAGGAGTATGAATAATGGACATCATGCTACCATACCATGCCATACTACCTCATACTGTAATTTTTTGCACATTACACTTAAAAGTATTTATTTTTCTATTTTTCTTTTTCTATTATATTGTACCTCGGCATTTTTGTATGGACAACAAAGTAAGAATTTTATTGCACAGAGAAATGCACTTTTCTACTGTACATATGACAATAAACGTTGTTTTTGCTTTGTATTGTACTATAATGAGACCCCGAGAGCGGCCGATTACATACTACATCGCAATGACAAATCTGCTTTACTGGTGTATTCAGTTTCTCACAAAAGTGAAAGTAAAGGCCTTGTGTAATTATCTTTGTTGATATTATTAATTTACACTTCAGACACGCTGAATTAATGGCAATAAATGATTCACCTGAAAGGTGAGGGGGAGTTGGAAGGCCCAACAGATTGTTTTTGCCCAGGGCGTCCTGAGACCCTAGAATCACCTTTGGCAAAGCGACCAACATTATCAGATACTCAGTGAGGTCAAAAGCGGAGCAGAAGCTAATTCTGGGCAAATAAACTGGACCTTATGGGAGTGGCTAATAATCTCTGAGTGGCAGAAGGTACTTGGGAGAACCAGTCAGGCCACGACGATGCCAACTATTGCCTCAGATTGGCTGCTCGACTTACGTCGCTGTGATAAAATGGGCAGAGGAAGTAGTTTTTCTCCCATTAACTACGGTTAATAAACATTAAACTCTTCAAACCTCAGGTGACACGCGATTGTTCCGATGTGCGCATGAGGAGTTCAGGTGTTTCAAAAGAGGAGGTGAGGCACAAAATACAGGCCAGAAGCAAACCGGCCCTAACCTGAATGGCAGGCAGCTCTGTCAGTCACCGGCTAAGCACTTTGGATAGTCATTAATCACCTGGTTTTTCTTTTCTTAAGGCAGTTTGTGACGTGAGCCAGAGTACTTCAGGACAAGCCAAATCGCTGAGTCATACTCGACGACACAGAGGACAGCGAAAACAACTGGGAACAGCTTGGTTGAATTTCCCCAGTGGAGGCATCAGGCCTTGTTCAGATCAGTCCTCGGGAGAAATGGCATCAGGCAGACTTGCAGGGCTGCGGGTTCGACTCTGCATCCCCCCCCAACTCCGGTCCAAAGGTGCACAGTTCAGGTGAACCGGCGACATGGCTCACTGCACAGACGATGCGCCGGCTGATGACGGGCAGGAATGGGGAGTCCTTCACCCCTCCTCCTCTGTCCATCCATCCTCATGTGATGGATGGACAGATGGGAGCCTAATTCAACTACCAAAACTTCTGTGTAATTTCGCTTCTTATTCGCCTCTCCAAATCGCCACCAAAGCCCTGGCTTAATTTGTGGTTCTCAAACAAAATATTAATTTAGAATCGAACGCTCTTAAAAAGTTTGAGAGAGCACAAACTTGCAGACAGAATGTACCCACGGGGCATTTACTGCACTTCGAGAGAACATACTAAAGCAGTAATATTAGTGGAGCATAACCGGCACTTCTGATTGGCTGAATTTGCACACACCCCCACCCCTCCCAGCAACGCAGAACAGGACAAGAGCGTATCTCTGAATCCTTTGAACTGCTGAACAGATTTCCCATGTTATGTAATATGGCTGCAAGTACTGGGTCCAACAGGCAAAGGGTAAAACTTCAGAGGATTCCAGAAAGAGTTCCAGAAACTCCATTATGTGGTACTGCCCTCTAGTGAATCCACAGTGGAATAGCACCCAGTTGTCACTATTGTTGTGACCAATAGACAGAGAGTGGCACATGGCTAGAGGATGTCTGGCAGCAGTATTCTAGGTCACGGTTAACTGTTGAAGATAATGAATCACCAGATCAGAAAGACTAGCTCAGCTAAATGGAGGGAAAATATGGAAGATAAACTAAAGCGTGTTTGCTAAAAAAGAACGGTTCACTGAGATCGATAAGGACAACACTGACGGCTCATTTAGTATGTCTTGTTTTGTATACTTCATTCCATATATTTAATCAGCTAAAGTGGTGTAAGCCATAAATATGACATTTAAGACTATTCATACAGGAAGAGATTAAAACAGCAGCTTCAACGACAGGGAAAGATTTAAAAATATTTCAGCAGAAGGGAACAGATTTCAAATAAAAAGGATACCAGTGAAATAAAGGCGAATCCCTTTCCCTATATGAAATTCAAAGATGACAACATGTAAACCATTACTGGCAACAAAAGACTAAAAGTGCGGGTGCTCAGGAATAGAACGGGTGTTTTTTTTTTTTTAAATTATGCAGCTATTACACAGATTCTGTACAAAGTGAAGGTATGTTAAGTATTACATGGTTAAGTCACAGGAGTATATATCTGATACAGCTCGGATCATCAAGGATTTCTGATCTTTTTTTTAAGACGGTTAAGTGTAGGACACAGTAAGGGATTACACTGCCTAACAGGTCAAGGAAGTTGGTATCATTGCACAGGACTCCACCCAAATTACAGCAAGCTGGTTTCACACCTGGGCGTCAGTAGTCGGAGTTGGCTTACAAAGCGCAGTTACAGTTTCGGTGGAACGACTCTGGAAAGTAAACATGTTTAGAATGTCTTCCCGAAGCATCTTCGGCCTCACAGGAATGCGGTCCACAGACCACGCCAGCCAGTGACCGCACATTGCATGCATCGCAAATATTGCAGTATTGCCAGGTCCTGCCTAAGTGTGGGGAAAATATATGCTTAGTTACTGGTTGCTACCTTGTTTAATAACGCTTTCTTTTATACTGGAGAGAGATCATCGATTCCCGTTGCCAGCCAAACACAGAGAATAATGTCTGTGGGTATTATAAAAACGGTAATGGTGGGCACCTCCTGCTTCTCAGCTCTGCGATTATGGTCCATGCATGTTGTAGTCATTCACGCGAGGTCCCGTGGTCATGGGGGAATGTTTACAGTCCGTTATATGGTCAGTGACCTCCCACATAGCCTCCGATCACTGGCCCGCCCAACAAAACTCTGTTTACAGTCTAAGAATAAAACACCTTTCACATTTTATAGATAAAATGCAATGTCCACACTTTTTTCCTTAAACCTCCCGTGCTAAAATACATATTATTATACACAAATTAATGAGATTACGTTCTCCTACCACCCGAACGAAGATGCAGTAAAACACTGTACATTTCACAAACTAACGTTTTGTTTTGGTGGTACTTAGTTTTTTTTTTTTTTTTTTTTTTTTTAAATACAGTACTCCCGGCCAGCCGCCTTCGTTTGGGGCGGTTCCCCTCACCCCGAAAGTGAGATCTCATAGTCGCTAGTAGAGGTGAGAGGCCGGCCCACCTTGCGCACGTTCTTGGCGTTGGTGATGCGGGCCATGACGTCCACGGGCTTCTCGAAATAATGCACCAGGGCGTGCTCGGTCAGCACGGAGGCGAGGAACTGCTCGAAGGTGATGGCCCAGTCCTTGTCCAGACTGGCGCTGTGCGAGAGCCCGTTACTGCGATGGCCGCCGCCTCCGCTGCGCACCAGCACAGTGTCGTCGGCAATGTCCTCACACTGAAGCTTCTCCTCCAGCTCGTGCGAGCCGGCACTCAGCACCGAGTACGACGACATGGACGTGTCGTCCTTGGTCTCGTCGTCGGAGATCAGCATGGCCGAGGAAAGGCCCGCCTCCTTTGGCGACGAATCCTCCAGCTTGACGTCCTCCATCGGCGGGCTGGTCGCGGGTTCCTCGCCGCTTCCGACGTCACTTGACTTGGCCCGTCCCATTTCGGCAGAGCCTTCCCCGGTGCCGAGCCCTGGGAAGAAGGCATCTCCCTGCACGCTTGCTCTGGCACGCCGGCTCTCCTCCTCTTCCTCATCTTCCTCTTCCTCCTTGCTGCTGTGGCTGATGAAGAGTTTGCCCACCTCGCCCATCTCCAGCAGCAGGCTGGTCACCGTGGCCGTGGCGTGGTACAGGTCCTGCTCCCTGGGGTCCTCGCTGAACATGTTGTAGAGGGTCTTACACAGTTCTATGAACTGGCCCTGGTTGACGGGGGGGGACGAGACAGACAGAGATATTGTGACACGCTTCAGCATTTAACACCTTAACCACGTTCAGTACAAAGGTTAATCATTTTGAATCAGTGTTTCTCAACCCCGATCCATGGGGAGCCCCAGACAGTCCACATTTTTGTTCCCTCCCAGCTCCAGACCACATTTCTGCTCCTTCCCACCTCTAGCCAGAGGAGGGTAGTTCATCTCCAGAGATTAAAAGTCCAGACCAGCTGAGCACTCTGTTCCTGTGACACTTTAAACTCAACTGGTTGGTTGAAACAAAATCTTAGCCTGGACTTTTACTCCCTGAACCTGAACCATCCGCCTCTGGCTCCATACATACTCGCACCAGATGTCTGGTGTTTTTGATCATTTGAGTCGTTCCTCATCATTTCCTTCTGGTGCCCCCGCCAGGACCGGGCTGAGGAACTGTTTACCATTATTGATCACTCATACATCTCTGAGTATCTGGCCAGCACATCTCAGGCCTGATTTGCTCTGATATTAGTTCCAGAGGGGTGTAGGACATTGGAGACCTTTGGCATGAACATAGGCATCTGAGAGAGCTCCTCTACAGCCCCTGGTGGAGGAACATCAGCTCCCTCAGGATCATGAGGACTGTCTCCGAGACTCACCTGGTTCAGCTTTGGAAGCTCTTTGATGTTCTCCAGCTTGGATCTGGTCTCCTGGTTCCATAGCCTTAGATATGCACGATAGTCTGGAGTGTGCATCTTTTTCACTGTTTGAGGAAAGCAAACACAGCAGGTGTACTTACACGCTGTAAAAAAGGCTCTTATCATGAAATCCACCCCCTAGCCCACAGCAGATGCAGAGGGAAACTTGGCTGTGCACCCCCCCCGAGTCGCTCTCATCCAACGTAACTGTGACCTTACCCAAATCTACTAAACCTACAGCTGCCTAATCTCAAAGAATGCAGATGCTGCTCGTGTCTAGCGCGACCCTTTGATAACAGAGCGAAAATTTGTAATCTTCCTTGGACGTCAGTGAGTGCACCAAGAACAAGGAAGCCCATTTAAAGCTTAGGGCTCATTAAGTTTCACTGCTGCATGTCGGACCAGGCAAAATCTGCCTGCAGTTAATCAGGATCATGCGCTTTTCTTTCTGCAACTAATATGTTCCCACCTTCTAGGAATATTGCCTTAAATATATAGACGGTCTACAGGAGTCTGTCATTCTCACCGAGCAACAAAAGAGAATCATCAGCATGTCCTCAGGAAATTGCACTGAGGACGAAAAAGGGCAATTTCACGGCCTGCATACCAACTTCATTAAGACAATCCGCCATCCATCAAAGATGAGGGCTGGACAATTAACCTACGCCGTTTTGGCTCCGGACTCCAGCAACCTTGCATAGGACATTTGGGCACAAAAAAATAGATGGATGGAGCAATATTTTTGGAGAATAATTAGCAAGAAACTGGAAACTTTCCCCATTTTGCAATACATTTTTTTTTTTAAAGATGAAGAATCCAGGGCTAATCAGGTAAACAAAGCAGTGAACCACGGTGGACACATGGTAAGTCCGAGGTAAATGCATACCTTTTTCGGTTTTGAAGGTGACCCTTACAAAACCGTCGTCCTTGTCGTTCTTAGACCTGGAGTCGAACCCTGTGGGCAGAGTGGGGCGGTGAAAAGCAGGCCAGCGACACCCACAGGTGCGGACTGTTTGGACAGGTCAGGGGGGCAGACAGCTCACGCACCATGGGACGTCTCGGGGGTGATGTCCTCGAAGAAGTACTGCGTGGCCTCGAACGCAGAGTCCGGCTCCTCCTGCTGCTCCTGCGACAGCTCTGAGGGCAAAACAAAACGGGGTCTCGGTTACTCAGCATACAAGGGGAAGAAGGAACATGAGCAATTCTCTCTCAGCAAGCATCCGGTCAGAGTGGCGGGGGCCTGCCGGCAGGACGACCGGGGGCCAAGCTGGAGCCGGCAGAAGGGCAGCCCGTGTGCTGCCACGTTAATAAGGCCCCCGCCTCTCAGTCACACTCCAGCACAGAAATATTCCATTCCCTGACACCTATAATAAAAGCCACTTTGGGGAAAGAAATTCCTCAGTTATAAATATAAGACTGTACAGTAATTACTATCCTAACGACGCATAACATTATGCCACATTTATTAATTTATCAACGGAAGGATGGGTGTTACATGAAAATGGATTTTTTTTTTTTTTTTAAACGGTAACTAAGTTAATTTGCCAGTCGGTGAATGAACGAGCGAGGGAGGGTAAAGGGGACGTCTATAAAGCTCAATGATAAGTTCAGCCAATGACAGCCCAAAAATACATGGCCACGATCCATGTGGGGGGGTCACATTAACCTGATATGAGTCATCCCTAGATATAGCAGGAACCTGCACATACAGCGGGCTCGGGGGAGGAGCAAAAAGGTGGGGTGGTCAAAGAAGCACACGCCCCTCACACAGGATTGGTCGATTCGTTGCCTAGGGTGACTTTACGCAGCATATGGACGGACCGCATCACGGTTGGGCCGGGGTGTGCTGGGTGCCAGCATGGAAGAGGAGCAGGAGCGGGGAACTGACCCAAGCTGAGAATCAATAGACATCCTGCAGGCAGAGGTACGTGTGGGGCACAAATAACCTCTGATCACAAAGGGTAGAGTTGTGTTCCGGAGCCGGTGATACAGGGACGAGCACGGACGAGATGACCAGTCAGGCAAAAAACAGGGCAGATCAAAGCTGGCTAGCATATACCAAGGAACTGCCATTTCTGCCTCGTGGGCTACAGTGGCGCTCGATGGAAGCCAAAGCCTGCGTCAGGCTTTAGGTGGGGGAGGGGGGGGGCAGGATGGAGAGCAACACACGGGGCCGTGGGCGAGGGTTGGCGACTCACCGGGAAGGACGTGTATCTCGTAGAGGAGTCTGAGCTTCTCAGTGAGGTCGCCGTGGCAAAGGACACCTGGAACCGCACAAATCGAGGGTCAGGGATATGTGGGCATGTGGCGATGAAGACCCCCACCGAGTCAGGACATCGCGCCCCCGGGGCGTACTCAGGCCGGTGACAAACTCCCGGAAGTTGATGAGGCCGTCGCCGTTGTGGTCCAGCAGCCGGAAGAAGCGCAGGGCAAGGGTGTCCGAGTGCGCCCCGCTGGCCCAGGGGAAGAGCAGGCCGAAGAGCCCCTTAAACTGCTCCACGTCGATGCGGTACTGCTCCAGGTAGGGCAGACTGGGGTCATGCCGGTCCGTGGGGTTGCTAGTGCCCCCCCAGTAGCAGCTCGTCAGGTGTTCTGCCTGCAGCATGAGAGTCGGGGGGAATATAGCGATAAGATGAAGCTCCACCCCTCAGGGAAGAAAGGACACCCCATCAAAAGCTCCTGTCCGGAAAACGGAATATATCTGAGATCCTATTATGCACCGTAGGTTGTTTCTGAATTACCCAGCATGCTCTCTGCCTCTGCAGGATTTCACTCAGCCACTGAGTCAATCGAGCCGAAGCTGCAGGTACATGGGACGGGGGGGGGGGGGGCTGTTTCCCCCGGCCCCACTATTACTAGAGGAGCACTGCCGGTACTGATCCAGTTCCAGGCTGACAGATGGAACCCGCACGGCGCTACTCACTGGTACCATCTCCCAGACATGAAACCCATAATCAAATGCCGGTCTATCCCATGCCGGCCCAGCTTTGGGCCATGGACACGGGGACATGACTCATCACCACCTTCTTCGATGCCGTCTTGGAAACGAGTCGAGACACCCCCCCTATCCAGTGAAGGCCACCCACCTTGAACAGGACGAACAGCTCCTCTAGTTCATCGATGCTGAACGCCGTCTCGGTGACTATGGTCCGGACCTGTGGGAGTTCGGGACCAAACCGGTTAGTACCGCTGTGATTCACGCATCAACAAGAACCTCCAGTTCTCTTACAGCTGATTTACAGCCCAGTCACTACATCCTTCCCTTGTTCCTCAAAGACCACTGGAAATAAAAAAAAAAAGACAAAATCGAGACACCCAGTAAACCCAGTACCTGCAGAACATCCCAACCCTAACTCCTTACAGAGAGAGTACGAGAAGGAGTCGGCTTTGGCTATTTAGGAAACCACTTAGAATCTGATGAAGAATGCTAGTGGCCTTTACCACGTTGCGCTTAGTCGTATCCTCTATGGTCTGAATCACCCTCAGCCTCTGCTTGAATCGCATCTGCTCGATCACATCCGCACGGATCGTTCCGAATTTCTGCCAGAGACAAAAACAAAATGAAAACGAAAGAGATTTTATTTGATTTTATTTGACCCCCTGACTGGACTTTTGTTACGACTCTGAAAACTCTCCATGATCATCAGTAAGGCGACCCGCGGGAGTCCGGCCGCATCGGTATGGGGAGGGGATGTTTAGGCGCTAACCTCGTAAGAGCCGCGGACCAGTTTGAAGACATCCACCTCCGGGTGGGGCTCGCCGTCATCCGTCAGCAGGGAATGGAGGTGTGGAATGGGGGGCAGGGTGCTGTCCTTATTGGTCACGCTGTCCAGGTACCTGCAGCCCATGCCAGGATATTACCCACAGGATCCCCCATCCGTCATTGGCTGACAGGCAATCCCAGTATTCCCAGTAGAGCTATTTTTACCCTCCCATTTCAACCGTTTGCATCACTTCTGTTCAGACTGATGACGTGAAGATGCGGGTATGGAATTTTAAGATTAATGTTTTCAGGAGACTATTTTAAGAATGGTTGCTGTAATACGACAGGCAATAATAGTCCAATGGACTAGGAGAGATCAGACAGCAGACAGCAGTGCTTAAGGGGCTGTTTTTGAATCGCTGAACCAAGTGATTCTCTAAAAGACTAGTGCTGCCGGCATGGAATTCAACTCCTACATAAACATGCAAAATGAGATTCGGAAGATGCAAAATCCAGGTCTCACCTGCCCAAGACGGTCATGGCTTCGCCGTCGTCCTTGCAGTTCAGAAGCTTCTCGATGTTGGCGTCCAGCACGGAGAGGGCCAGCTGGAAGATCACCTTGATGCCCTCGTAGAAGAAGCAGTCGACGACCACCACGGCGCTCTCGAAGGGCATGACGCTGAGGAAGAGCGTGAGGAACCAGGACAGGGAGATGGTGGAGATGACGCCCAGGTCCTGCATGCAGTCGTACAGCTGGGGCACGTGGTCTCTGGCTAGCTCCTCAAACACGCCCTGGTCCACCAGCGCCCCTGGAGGAACACAAGTACAGCATTCACAGTCCACAGAAGCATATGGCAGCCAGTACCAACTGCACCCATTGCTGAGAAAAACAGGGACCTTGATATAAGCCAACACCTCTGAATACAGGAAAATAAGCATCACACCAGGCAGACCTCAGAACTATATGGCAGCCATGCAGAGAAGATCAACATGGAGCTTTATATAAGCCAACACCTTCGTCATTCTGACTAGGAGCTGCAGACTCTGAAATGCCATAACAGGTCTACATTAAACTATACAAACCGGCCTAGTTAACAAGCTGGCAGTAGAACTCACCGACCACCCTGGTGTTGTAGTAATCAGGCAGCATGCGCTCGCAAAGTGCCACCAGCAGCCAAAAAGCTTCCTCTTCCTTCGCATAGAGCAGCAGCACTGAGGTGACGATATTCATGGCCTGGTGAGACGGGGGAGGGTGGAGATGGCGTCTGAGCTGGGAGACTGGGCCGCCAAAACCACTGACTGTACCCCAAGCCTTAACACCGTCAGGCGGCCTCACCTGGCAGTAACCGATGTGGGGGTTGCGGAAGGCGTAGGCAGTGAGGACCCTCCTCAGAGCGGCGATGCCCATCTCGTTCTGGAAGGCGGGATGCTCCGGCAGCGAGCGGTGCAGATCCCGCTCGATCTCCTCCGTGGCCAGGTTGTACTTGCCCATGGACTTCTCCACCAGCTCCTCGTAGTAGCCCGGGTGCGTGGCCATTTCGTTGATGGCTCCTGCGGAGATGGGAGTTGTGGCTGTCAGAGATGGCTGGGGTGTTTCTCTATATGTGTACTTGACTGTGAACCCCTGTTTTACATCACCTTCCATTCCAAGTTCTAATACTAAGAACAAAAGTACAGAGGACGGTAAAAATCCCCGGGTATCGTTCTTACCCTCCCCTAAATATCAAGGGTGCATCCGGCTGGCTCACCGTACCTTGAAAAATAAAGAAAAAAAAATACACTACCCACTCTACTTGACTCCCAGAATTATGAAGGGGCCCACACACACACCTCCCCCCACTCACACACAGATGGACTGACCCGCTCGAATTGGATTGTCTTGGTCACTGATGAGGTGTTGTGCCAGAACAGGAAGTGGTCAGGAGATTAGCGGCTGGGTTAAGCCCAGTCAAACCGCACGGCGTGCTCGTGTTCCCAGCCAGGATCTGCTCCTGAATGTGGGAAAACGACCTGCACGCCACACTCAGACCATTAAGCATACGGCAGCGTGGCGCTGGGGGTGACAGAGGACTTTCCACACAGCCAGGGTCATCCAGCCAATGGCGACAAGGAGGGGGCGGCCACAAGTGTAATCCCAGTCGATAAGCAAGATTCATAACAAGCACACAGCTCGGGACCGAGGGGGGGGGGGCATTTTCACAGGATGCCTTTCTCTGAGGTGACAGAAGTCTGACACAATTCGACACGGGGCCCTCTGCACTCAAACCACACATTTGTGTGGGGGCATATACAGTCACTACATTTTTTGAGTGTAAAAAACAACACCCCCCCCCCACCCCCCCGACAGAGGAGTCTGCCGCGATCAACATCAAGGCTATGTCACAGGCAGCCGTAACTAACGTAACCGACCGAAAAAAATCGGCCAATATTGGTGCGGTGAGCACCAGGTGCTTAGTTTCAGTAGGTTTATCTGTAGGGTTATTCTGTTCGTTAATTGTCACAGCAAATAAAAGGGTATTCTTCAAAGAAAAGAACAGACAAGCAGCAGAGAATAGTGCAGCTCGGTGACTAACGATAATGACAACCGTGGGAGTTCTCGGTGTCGTGCCTGAGACTGATAAACAGATTAACCAGGCTGGATAATTGGTGCCGGAGCAGATGGATCCTCCTCACTGGAAGCCCGTTTTTTCGGCAGACAGATGGCCGGGACGCAGAGATGCCGCTCGCATGGGACAGCTCGATGCACGTCAGGAGATGGGGGTGGCCGGCCGGTCCTGCAATCACCACGCCCGCCTCCACGGTAAGCCGGGCCGAGGCGCGGCACTCACCGGAGAAGAGCAGCCAGAGCTCCCCTCGCATGTTCTCCGGGATGCCCTTCAGCACCAGCTCCTTGGTCTTCTCCGTGCGGTACATGCACACACCCTGCCCGTACTCCGCAAAGTGGTTCTTCCAAGCCTGCTCCTTCAAGAACTCCTTGGCCTGGATGAGCAGATACAAGGGATCTTCTAAAACTCCCCGCTTTGCAGAAGCTCACTCATTTCTACACTGAAATTTTGAAGTTATGGCCTTAAAAGTGATTGAGGGTCCCTAAACTGAGGCAGCCTTCTTGGGGTTGCTCAGAAAAACTTGAGGGTTGTGCAGAGTTAGAGATGTTGGCGGAGGTCTGGTTGGGATGTGTGGGGATTACCAGCTTGGGGTTGAACTCCTCGGGGGAGCGGCGCCTGTACATGGTCATGAGCGCCTGGGTGGCAGTGGGCACGCTGTTGTCGTTGAGGTTGAACTGCCGCTCGCCCTCGGTCTCGGAGCCCAGGCTCCTCTGGGGGCTGCAGGAGATCAAGCTATCCTGGTGGGGATCCACCTGGGGGGGGGGGGCATCACCTTTTAATCCGAGACCCTCGAAACGCATAATAACACCCAGCATGGCATCACATCAAATGACATCACTGGTGCAAATGTTGGCACACACAAATCTGAAATGGGAGATGTGTACATGTTTCTAGGACCAGAGAGCAGGGTCAGACAGTCTGCCTGGGGTTAAGGATCTTGCACAATAGTGATGTGACTGCTCTGCCAGAAAAAGGGGGTTTAAAACCAACAACCTATATAGCTGACAGCTAGCAGTTTGTAATCTCTGTGTTGCAGTACTGATCCTATCAGTGTTCTGCCAATGCGGTTGGAAATGTCACATTCAGTGACACTGGTTATGAAACAGAGCCATGTGATGGAGATGAGGGCTTCGGTAGCCTGGCAGCGCCTCTGACCTCATCGTCCAAGCTGCTGAGGCTCCCGGTGCTCTCCCGTTCAAAGTAGATCTTGGACGTGGTCTGCTGCAGGAAGTCAGAGATCCTCTGGACCAGGAAGTCCCGGTCTTTGAGGTTGGCGAAGAGGAAGGTCATCCGGTTCTTGGTGCTGATGGACAGAGGGCTGGGTAACACGTTGGAGCTGTCCGCCTTCTCAACAATAGTCACCTGTTTGAAGAGGGAGGGCCTTCAGTGTCATATCCAGGAATAAAAACTAAAATCACTAGTGTCATGCATCTATGTATATGATGACCTTTTGACTCTTTGACCCTAAATTTACCTGTGGGGGTACTTCAATGCCCCACCAAAAGCCTGTCCACTCAATCTGCATATAAACACTTCAAAAACACACATGCAGATCTTGCACCAGCATAGACAACGCAAAATCACAAACATGTCAAGTCTCACTCTGCACCTCAGCATTTCGATCTGCAGCTAAGCGGCCAAAAGTACAACAGCGATGCATATCTATTAACAGCCTGCGATAGCGATCGCAGCTGAGGGCGTTGTTACTTAGCAACGCCCATGACGACTGCAGCTGAACGTGATGCTCTCAACCTGAGCCTACACCTCTTCTCTCCTTCACTGCTCTCAGAAACAGGAACTTCCATCCAATCAGGCGATCCTATACATCCTAGTTCAAATGCTTCTGTTTTGATGCCATGGTGCCAATCATCTTAATTTGCGCTGGGTTTGCACTCATAGCTGTACAGGTTGTAGAGGGACAGGAACAGGATGGGAGCCCCCACCTCTCGCAGGGGGATTATGAGGCTGCACAGGGTCTCCTCCTTGCTGGAGAAGCAGATGTAGTTGGTGGAGACGAACATCTGGCCCAGGATGTGAGTCTTGTTGAAGGGGGTCCAGAGGGTGCAGTCCGTGTGCCCGTCCAGCTTCTCGTCCTTGGGCAGGCGGAACAAGGCCCGGTACCGCTCGCTTTTGGCCCGGGCATCGAGGTCCCTGTCAGAAAGAAGGTATCCAGGATGAAGCCAGGAAAATTTCAGATGTATTAGCTAACAAAGTTATACAGCACTGGTCAGTAAAAACCTTCAGACGTCTCATCAGATCTTGGGTTATTTGTTGAGTAAATGTCTGGTCCTCCACTAGCTACTAGGAACCAGAAGTGACCGGCTTCATACCTCATACCGCTGTGTGCCACTCGATATGCCTCCACCACTACTATAATCTTTAGTGCATTTCAAGGAGAGTGCAGCGACAATTTCACTAACCGCTTGAGGGCCGACACCTTCTTGGGGGACTTCTTCTTCAGCTTGGGGAGCGAGCGGTCCTGCTCGAAGCCCTTGTTGTCCAGGAGCTGCCTCATGGCGATGTTGGCCAGCTGCTCCATTAGCTTGAAGGTCTCGTTGATGTTGAGGAAGACGGAGAAGACGTGTTCGTTGGACCTGGTGCTCACTTTGATCATGTCGGGAAGAAGCAGGGTGGCGTTTTTCTCCAGCTGGGTGATGTCTGCCCATCGGATGACTAATTTGGCTGGAGGAGGGGCAAAAAGTCCAGACAACATTTTAGAAAGTTTTTTTTTTCTCCCCATCTACTTCTCACACAACGCTGCCCACAGGGACTCTGTAAGCTCTCTGCAAGTGGCATGTACCGATTCTGAGGAACACATTCATGAAACCCATCACGAAGCTCCTGCGCCTTCATTTCATCAATAAAGGCCCCCTTCCTGGGCCTGAAACACTTCCAGCTAACATTAACAACACAAAATGAGCAGGATTCTAAAACCGCAACAGAACGATCTCATCGTCAGGATTGCATATATTTAATCATGCTCATTAGTCACTGAGAAAGGCTTCCTGCTGGAAGAGGCTTCCGTTTCCTCTTATTGGAATGTATCCAGCGTAGTACTTTCCGCACATTGAATACATTTTTGGAATTTTCCTCCCACAAATGCAGCATTCGCTTCGAACCCATCTAAAAACTCAAAACGACCCCTACATACCTGTACCTGTGTGTGGACTATTATACACTTCAGTCATTCTGGTCAGACAGTCTGTAGCAGAGTTATGGCTATATCATTAAAATGGAGTGAAATTCTTTGCCCCTTATCAGATGAGCCATGCAGCAACAATGGATGACCTGGATGTACCCGGCTGCTACGTAACACTGCTAATAACACTACTGCTACAAGACTACCAGCATTAGCAGAGGAATCGCTCCTTAATGACAGTGTTTGCAGCCGCTGCATCTTCCCAATCCCCAGACATTTAACCTCTGTGCTTTTCTTTAACGAATGCGTTTGGCTTCATTGCAAGGTCTAGTTATTTAGATGCATAAGGCCGAGGGAATCTTAAAAATCATTTTATAGAGTATTTAGAAGTCCCAGGTTAGACCATTTTGTCACAAAGAAAGATGTTACTGATTATGTGCTTGTAAACTATGGGATATTTAGCAACCAAAATTGACAATTCAATGTGCAATTTCATTATGCAATTGGTAACCCCCCCGTGTCCTGCGGTAACTGCAACCTTGTGTGTGTGGCGGTAAATGCTGCCGCGTGACCGTTTGGCTTTGGAAAGGAAGTCCCCGGCCGGCGCACCTTCCTTCCCCAGCAGGTAGGAGTAGAAGCAGAGATGGTTGATGCTGAGGTACAGCCAGCCCTGCCGGGGAACCTTCCCCTTCCAGTAGCTGCAGGAGTAATAGTTGACCAGCTTCTCCTCCTCAGGCATGCCGAAGAGCTTGCGGAACTTGGCGATGGCCTCCTTGAACTTGTCAGTGTCGTCGTCCTCCCTGATGTCGTGGTTCTTGTTATACTCCGCTATGATACCCTGAAAGGAAGCCGTCCCTTTGTTACTCCGAACATCCCATTCAGCCTTCATATTTTACATTTTTCTGAAGGGTCCATCATAAAATAAAGAAGGAAGAGGGCCGATTCGGTGACGCCGCCTCATCACGCGACCAAAGTCTCCGGAGGCGCGGTTTTCACTTCTGAAGGGATGAGACGTTCCCAGCTAACCCCAAATGACTTAATAAAGGAACTGGCACAACATCACTGAGCGCCGGACGCCTCTGGCCCCACAATAAAGCTCCTCTGTGCCGAGCTGTAGATTTACACTGGTTACGACTTTCGCAAGCTAAAGGCACTGAAGCCATTCAATAAAATATACATCTACACATCGAGATTAGCATCCTGGCACTGCATGTTAATATGTGTCACTGGAAAAAGAAAACGGAGAAAACTTACAGCCCCTATATTACTTTCAACATAACAAATAGCAATTCCTGTATCTTGTAGGTTTTTTGGGGGGGGGGGGGGGGGTCATTTTACCTGAATCTTGCCCCTGACAAATGTGGTGATGTCATTCTCGTTCTCGAAGATGGAGAGAGTCTGCAGAAGGTTCTGTTCCAGCCACTCCCAGTGCTCTGTAATCTCCTTGCGCGAGCTCCCTGGAGGTGGGGAGATGGTGTTAAGGGCTGCAGGGCCAGGGTGGTATTGGGAGGGGGGAGCAGCAAACAACCTCGTGCTGAACAAAAGATCCATCGCGAATGCTTATTCAGAAGCGGCCCTGTCAAAGTAAACACCACATGAGGTGAACTCTACCCCAGATTTAAGAGCCCTATCGACGTGTTCGGGCCACGCCGGCTACAGTGAATCTTCTAGTCAGGCTAGACCTGACAAAGCCTTCGCTTTTCTGAGGTTAATTACTTGTTTTCTGGAATCAGACTGTGGTTGGCAGGCTCAGAAAAAACAGGAGACCAAAAAGCGATAGTCACAGTATCCAGACACTTCTCGGCCGCAGACCCCGGGCCGTGTGCTTCCCTTTATTAAATGTTTCTGTGGCTGCACCCAGCCCCAGCCCCCCCACTGCTCTGGAAGCCATTTCACAGCCCCCCCCCGTGACTCCATTTCAGATGTTAATGGCCTCCTCCTGCTGATTCGGCTGGAGCGCGAGGCGTGAAACAGGACCGTGAGGCTCAGGACGCAACACCGCCCGCCCCCCCACCATTTAAACCACCGTCCCTCAGGACTTGATAATGCACTCGGAAAGGCCCAAGGCGCATTCCGCCCGTGAAAACCAGTTACTGTAACACAGAGCTGAAGGAAAGCTGGACTCTGGCAGAAGCATTCCAGAAGCTTCCAGCCTCCTTATAAATCGGGCCATCCAATAAAAACATTAACAACAAAAGCTGAAGTTGACCGCAGCTCAGAATTCTAAGAACTCTGGACTGCTGGCCGACGACATCAAACGTTAAACACAACCTATGAGCTTAACATACCTTGACTGAATATGGGGTTATGTTTTGTGACCAGGCCAGAACCAGGTCTTCACACCTGGCCCCGTACTCACAGGCAAACATGAAACCCAGTGAGCCATCGATCGGGACGTTCCTTAACGAGAGCTGAAACGGCCTGCTCCTCTCCGACGGTTAATTGATTTTTGTTTGTATTCGGTTTACCAATGTTCCCTCTAAGAGCCACCTCGGGTGATGTCATAGCTGGCATGGAGAAATCAGCGGAATGGGCAATAGGATATGGGGGGGTGGCGGTGGGATCATAGAAGCAATACCCACCATGAGCTATCGTCCAGTACATGAGGGAGTCTGGCGTCTGGTACAGGATCCTGTAGGGGGCAACCCGAGCGCTAGAGTCCAGGACAACATCGAGGGTCCCCACGAGCAGACCTGAGGGACAAGAAGAGACAGAAAAAAAAATCCATGTTAAGGGGGCACAGGGCTGGGGGGCGACCAGCAAAGGGAGGCTAATCAATTTTATGGAAAAATGAAGGACTTGAGCTTCTAGAAATGCTTATACAGGGTTTTCAGAAACTGCAGAGTGGTTCTTGGTCACGGACATTTCCCGGGGTTTGGAATTCCTTCAGAAGCACTGTGGCATACCGCTGTGAATTTAACACTAACAATCCAGCAAGCATAAGGAAGGCCGGGAAAGGGTGCACTCTAGACAAGGGTACAGTGTCAGAACGGGGGCAGCCCGTGCGACTAAGAAAATCAATCCTTGACTTTGCTTCGATCACAGAAAAACAACAGTTCAACCTGGCCCAGGCCAGAGCCAACCTCCACCTGGACCAGGACCGAGCTAACGTCCACCTGGATCAGAACACAGCCAGTGTCCATCTGGATGGGAAGACAGCCAATTCCCACCTGGGCCATAACAAAGCCAACATCCAACTGAACTCCAATAGAGCCCAAGTCCACCTGGATTGGAATCCTATACCAAGTTTTGAAAAATGCAAAGGGATATGCAACATTCTCCATCTAGCCCAGCTCTCAGAAACATTTTTAATCCATGTATAACAGCAGGACTGCCAACAAACCTTTAATGAAGCTCTCAAAATAGGATTATGAGAATCTGGGGGCGGGTTCCTCTTCCACTCCTCTGAGAAGGCCATTGATTTTCCAGGCGAGTGCCAAACTAACACCAAATCCCATCTGGAGCCGGCAAGCACAACCATAATTGTGCTAATCGGGGGCAGGACAGCGACCCCAGTGGTGTCGGGCTTAGTCAGGTCCCAAACACGTCGGTTTTCCTTCAGAAACAGCAACCCGTTCACACACTGGACCACGCCAACCAGAAAGAGAACCACCATGGCTCATAGTACTTTTCAGAGCACAGTACGGCTTTTTCTCCTGAAAGGAGTGTTTCTTTTTATTCCATGGAAAAAGCAGTTCAAAGCCACCAAATCAAAGTCTGGGGAGAGAGAGTGCGACTAAGTGAGGATTAAATATTAAAGGGTATTTGGGGCCCGTGTGAAAAAAGCTGTTCTAATTGGATTCAGTCTTAGAGGCCTGAAGGACAGCTGCTGGAGAGAATGGGCCGAAGCAGAACCCAGACCGTGTGACTGCTGCAAGCCGGACCCGGCCAACTGACACACCAACCGATGACACAGGTCCATTACTGGACAGTCGGCAGGACGCTGGTAAGACTACAACTACTCGTGACCTTGTTAACACCCGGCTCCCACCACAGAAGGGTGTGAGTGTTTGCTTTGCTCATCACACCCCCTTGCTAATTTGCCCCCATGCAGAAAAGCCGGTGCCCCAACACGTCATTAAAATCTCATCGCTAATTTAAGGTCACGTCACATCTATGCTCACGCAAAGGTTTTCAATGAATGTTTGCTGGGTATTCTTCAATCTTTGCATAAAAAAGTTATTTAAAACCCTACATTCATCAAAAATACTGTCTTCCTCAGTGTCTCTCTCCCAAGGGCAACCTTCTGCAGTCATTTTGGATCAGATGACATGTAAACAGACGCCATCTTGCCTCCAAAGCCACCTCCTGACCTACTACATCCCAGCCTCTACGTGGATATCCCTCTGAACCGTCAAGGAGGCAAAGACTCACACCGGTCCACTAAAACACCATCACACGCAATCCCACAAAGGATCTTGCTGGATGATCAGCTGCCAAAAACCCCCACAAACCCCACAGAATAAAACAAAATACATAAAAAAGACAAGCAGGTCAACATGTGGTAAGTAGGGTGCAATTCATCTTCAAAGCTTTAACACGATGGTGAGGAAACCAGCAGTTTAGCGAAGGAAGTACTCTGAAACCAGGTTATGGCTCTAAGGAAGCCTAAGAGAAGCTGCAGCCATTTTTACGCACAGAATGAAACTTGCTGAAGAGGAGGCAGAAGGTTGCGTAATTATTGCCGTCCACAATCACTCACTCGCCAGACGAGGATGCTAAGCAACTTCACGACAGTTCATTAAACAAACAAAGGGAACTGGAGCATAATCGCTAAGCAGTCAGCTCCAGGCCACGCTGCCTAGCGACCGCCATGCCGAGATGCCATTTCACTCTGCTATGAAGTAGCTCGTCTGAAATAAGCTTGTCAAATACAGAGATCGGCACATAAGGAGGGTGGTGTGTGGCTCTGTGGGTTAGGACACTAGGCCAGTGATCAGAAGGTGAGAGTCGGCAGAGTGATGTCACCGCTGGGCCATAAGTGCACCGTAGCAGGTCCCTTTAAAACGCTCGCCCTCAGTGCATCATGGCAGGTCCCTTTAAAACGCTCGCCATAAGTGCACCGTGGCAGGTCCCTTTAAAACGCTCGCCATAAGTGCACCGTGGCAGGTCCCTTTAAAACGCTCGCCATAAGTTCACCGTGGCAGGTCCCTTTAAAACGGTCGCCATAAGTGCACCTTGGCAGGGCCCTTTAAAACGGTCGCAGTCAGTAC
>JAODKM010000078.1:1228422-1246217 GCA_026780845.1 Petrocephalus sullivani
GCAAAAAAGGTTTACAGTGTGATCACTGAACAATTCACTGCCCATCAGAACAGGGCAGTGCCCACCAGCAAATCCAGGATACAGTAACTGTAAGCAAGTGCTGAATGCAATATATATATCTATATATATGCGGAAGTTGTGTCTTTTCCTGGAATAGTTTGGCAGTGATCTCATAAAAAGAAATCAACATGACATTTCCAGTGGAGAAAAGGGAAGCAGGTTAAAACGGCGGCGTCCAGAACTTGGCAGAGATGTTGTCCTTGAAACACAACCAAAAAAAAAGAAAGAAAAAAAAAAGCTGGGATTTTTCCGTCCTGGTTTCTCTGTCTTTTCTAGCCAGCTGCAAGGAGCTTTAAAAAGAGAGAACATCAGGCGAGACCAAGCCCAGCTGATAATGTGCAAATCCAGAACAGAAGCAAGAGAGAGAGAGAGAGGAAATTTTGGAAAGACAGAGATAATATCGCTGTGTTTCTATTGCTTATCTGAACCACTGTTGTCCAGACCACACAGGACAGGAGTTCCCATCATCCTGTGAACCCCACCCTCATCGCCAACTGCACTGTCCACCCCCCCATAGCAGACTGCTGGTTGGCTCGGCTCAGGACTTGATCTCCTCCCGATCCTGCTCTGAAGACAGCTCCACGTCCGAGAGCCCGGCCTCCACAGCCATGATGAGGGAAGTGTCCGAATCACTGCTCATGGGGGGCTGGTGCTCACCTGGGGGGGAGCAATATGGTCAGGTACCTCACAGTAATCTACAAAATACCTGAAAGTGTATCATATTTTCCAACCCAGTCATCGGGGACCCCCAGACAGCCCAGTTTTTGTTCCCTCCCTGCTCCCAGTGCGCCTGCACCAGATGTTCCTGATTGACTGGGCCGCTGACGGGGAACTGCGAAGGAGCAAACATGCAGACCGCCTGCCAGTTCCTGAAGGCTGGGTCACGAAACCCGGCTCCAGAGCTCCACTGTACAACATCGCGAACATGGGTCAGTATTCTGGGCCCAGGGCAGATAGTGATGTGAGAGGGAGCATCTCGAGAGTCAGTGACAGGTCACAGCCAGACGGTACTAGTAAGGTGTACAAATATTTTCTGCTCCAGCACTCTGTAGCTTGCAGTCTGCACTGCTGCTTGGCCTGAAACCTTGTCCACCCACTAAGAAAATAAAAATATTAATAGAAAACACCGATATTCCCACTGACATCCCAGGTGAACTGTAATCAAACATGTCAACTTGGCTGACGTCAGTGTGACTCGGTTGCCATGGCAGCGGCCAGTTGCCTCCAGAGCACAAAATCCAAGCGACAGTGGATACGCGAGTACCTGATTGCAGGCCCCCCCGGGGGCTGGTGTGCATCGCTATAGTAACAGCTCTCGTAAAACAGGAGGGACCAGCAAACTCTTATACAGGCGGCACCTTCGCCCAAGGGCCGGATTCAAAGGAATAATGGCAATGAACTGATTCCCATTGAGTAGACAGAGATTGAGAGGAAACGTTAATTCCGTCGTTAGCGTCATATTTAAATCCTTAATGCAGGGGGGCCCAATCTTACCCACAAAGGGCCGGTGTGTATGCAGGTTTTCGGGATAACCTTTAGATCAGCTGTTTGAACCCAGATGTGAGGACTCTTCGGCCAATCAGTCCTCTAATTAGTGATCTAATTAGGGAGTTGCAGCGAAAACCTGCATGCACACTGGCCGTTTGCGGATACGATTGGGCACCCCTGCCTTAATGAGTTTGCCTTACAGCACCAGCCAAGAGCCAATCTAACGTTAAGTCTGAATTTATGTAACAGCCACTGGGTGGCACTATCTATATAGGCAGTCCTATCCTGGTTATCGGTGTCGCGGTATCACTCGAAACACACTGTTATTCACAGCACTTTTCCATGAAAAGCCACTGTGCTGCTATGCAGGCTGAACGGATATGGAACATTAAAGAAAAGACGGCCAACTCCTCTGTGCTTGTCAGAGCAGAATGCTGAGCACATTCTTGCTGCAATGGAGGCAGTGACAGTGGAGCGGCACCATGCCAAGGTAAACACAGACAGTCAAGTGTCATCTTACAAAGAGAGGAAGGAAAAAAGTCAACCCCGTAAGCGAGAAAAAAAAACATCACATGCATAAGCTGTCACTTGATATATTTCTGTGCGTGACCTGCAAGTAGAATAGTCTGCTTATATTTTTAGACAGGACAGACAGGCCCAGCATAAGCTGGAGTCAAGAGGGACTGGGCCCACACAAACCTGAGCCACCCGGAATGGGGTCAGCGAGCCACAGTCAATGGGGACAGGGCCCCCCAAGCCATGGTCAATAAGATACATGGAAAAACATAAGTGGCATAACAGTGTGGACTCACTGCTGGCAATGTGGCGGCTCTCTCCGGCCTGAGCAAGCGTGTCAATGTCTGGGAGGACCTGAGGAAGGCTAACTGTCCCTGCCCCAGGGTCCAGCACCACTGAGCTCTCATTTGCCGTGAGGTCACTGGCTCCCGACAACTGATTGGTGGGCGGGCCGCCCACCGAGGCCTCGTAGTCTGGCGGGACGTCGTCGGAGCAGTCGGCGTTGGGCTGGGAGTAAAGAGCACAGATTGGTGAGGACAGTCTATGCGTTGGATTGGGCCCAAAGGTCACAGGTCATAGGTTAAGGGTGAGAGTACAGACGTACAGGGATGCCCAGGGCCTTTAGGATGTTCATCTTGCACATGGGACAAGTCCGGTGGTCCTGCAGCCAGGGGTCAACACAGTTCTTGTGGAAGACATGCCTGGTAGGATGAAGGAAGAAAACAAAAAAACACATAAAATCCTATCATGGGTGCTGTACAAGCCCACCTCAGTTCCACTAGATACATAGTACCTGTGGCCAGACAGTGCACATTTTTGTTCCTTCTCAGCTCTCAGCAGACCTGAACTAAACAGTTGAGAACATCAAATACCTGGTACAGGCATGCTGGGAGGTGGCAGGGAGCAAAGATGTGGACCGTCTGGAGGGCCCCCCAGAAACACCGACATACAGAAATGACCCAAACCGAAAACTAGGGCTGAATGATTTATTGATTTCAAATCGAAATCAAGATTTTAAACAATGTGATTAGCAAATCACAAAGGCTGCGATTTAGGATATGCATTATTCAGCACGTCTGACCCAGGGTTTAAAATTATCCTGAGAGTAGTTTTGCAAATTCATTCTGTCCTCCTTGTGTGACAGTCAGTCTCACCAATCAGAAGTGCCGTGCTCCTCGCGTGCCAATCATACTCACCAATCAGAAGTGGCCCAAAGTGACTGCGTATACGCCCACAAACAACAGACATGTGAAACCCAAGGAAATGTTACATTCACAGTGCAGAAAAATTTGGGTTCCGCTGCTGAGCTGTAAGTGAACTGCCTACCTATTTAATGGTCAGAAATTGTTCACAGAAAGGACCTATTATTAGGGGTCCAACCAGCATTAGCCGCAAGATCCCTAATGTTTTTATTATGGGAATTGTTTTATTTTCTTTACTTTATTTAACTTAACACAGTCGCGGTTTTTGTGATAGTAGTTTTATGCGTTATTCTTCTCTGCTAATTTGACCCTTGTGTACCTGGGACTTTCCTCTGTTACACCATATTCGCTGTTGGGCGATTTATCATAAGAGATTACAATCCCGGAAATAATTAATTGCGGAGACTTAGTTTAGCGCTGGCAAAAGACGTTACATTATCTGACCCCAACAATACATCATTAATGAGCCACTTGCAAATCTGGTTAAATAAACAGCCGTGTAAGGATCAGAACACAAGAAAATTTTAAATAAGTATCATGTAGTATTTAAACTTCTACTTGAAATCTGCATTTACATATATGAATATATCCTTAGTCGATAGTTCTATGTAGCTTGCACACATCCCCTTTGAAATTAATAAATGATAAAAAAAAAAAAAATGAGCAATCGCAGAAAATAGTCGCGAGACCGGTTATGTTTTGCGGCTCAGAAATGCCCACTCTTTTAGCCAGCTATACAATTCGCGAATATTGATTTTAAAAGAACATGCAGAAGAGTTATTTCCATGCATTGCTACGGGGACACTGATATTTTTTTTTGGAAAAAGTCTGATGCCTTGAAAAAGTTACAAAGATTACGGTACGGAAAACGTGAACAAGAACCTTGCATTTATTCCCAATTATGTGTGAGACAGCGGCCCTGGAGTCACATTACGACGGTCACAAAATATGGTGTAACACCGGAAGCACTTTACTAAGGGTAAAAAAGCGGCCGAGTGCCGCTTGCAAACGCGGCACTTAAAATGTGCACGTAAAAATACGATCACTTTACCATGTTCGGGTTGCTAGAGAATTGTTCTATGATATCTTACAGTGTAGGTGTATGTCTTATATAATTTATGTTAGAATAAATAAATTTTGGATTGAATTAATATATTTCCATTCTTATCTTTGGAGTAATGTATAGCGCAGCTGGGATTTCAATGTATGGTTGTGCTCAATTACAGTTTTTTTACACACATATAGGTGAATACTGAGTAAAAAAAAAAAACGCAAAATGAAATAGCAATATCTGTCAGATAAATCGCAATTCGATATTTTCTTAAAATCGTTCAGCCCTACCGAAAACTGAATCAAGCAAGTAACTTGACAGCTGTTTCGGTATGCCGGGGTTTTCCCCGGCCTCTGATGGAGACAGGAGTGCCTTCCAGCGGGTCGTCATCTGCAAGCCTCACCTGCAGGGTAGAATTCTAACCACGTCGTTTTGCTTGTAACCTTCGATGCAGACTGCACAGTTGTCGAAGTCGGACTCCATCTCCTGAAACGCGTGACAGATGCAAATCACTGAAATACCCTCAAGTACCATAAGGTATCAAGGATTTGTTTTACCTTCCTCACACAAAAGAATGAAAAAATGTGTGAAAGTGTTTAAGCTTTCCATCCATCCATCCATCACCACTTATGTAGCACAGGATTGTAATGAACATGAAGTCCAGCCCATAATGCACAGGGTGCATGGCAGGGCACACACTACATCACATGGGGCTGCCTGGAGGAAACCACCACAAACTGGGGGGGGGGTGTGTGTATGCAAAGTCCACATGCACACACACTGTTGGGGGAGGCTACAGCAGCAAATGCATATAACAGGAACACGACACAGGAACACGACACACATCGCCACGAGGTGCCGGCGGTGGTGCCTGTTAGCGAGCGGGGAGCCCCCATGGCGCTGACCTCACCTTGTCTCCCTTGCGGATGGTTCGCACCTGCAGCTTACTGATCGCCTTCTTCGCCGCGTCGCCGAGGCGCCTCTGGAGAGACAAGGGAGTAATGAGTGCCGAGCGACTTCCTGGGTAATCAGGGATAATTACGGCAAAAAGACTGTGCCACGCCAGACGCAGGCGGTTACTTCAAGTAAAACAACGCGGTAGAGCTTCTGACGGCACTCGAACATTAATGGAAAAACTGCGACGGGCGGTTTTCTGCCTGGCAGGAACTATGGCACTCCAGGGCCCACCAGATGTCAACTGGAAGGTCCCACGTGCCAAAAAACCAACACGGAGCCTCATAAAAATCTGTGTAAATCAGCAGCAGGTGGCGCCCCTCCCCGGGGTTTGGGTGGACCCCCTCTGCTGGCCGGAGGGTTTTGTCTATCAGAAGGCCGGGGCTGGGCAGACAAACGACCGGAAAAAAATTAACGAAAGGGCCTCGGCGGATCAAACGGGCACTAAGTCCGAGTCTGTTGTGGTCAGTGCCACAAATACTCTACGCTGCTGCATGCGGGGGCAGCAGGCTAAGGGTAGTGGATGCCAACAGACTTAAACTGATTCGTAAGGCCAGTAACGATGTAAAGATGGAGCTGGATGCTCTTAGGGTGGTGTCGGAGAGGCGGATGTTGTCCAAGCTTAGGACAATGCTAGACCGTATCTCCCACCCACACCATGATATGCTGGTCAGTCACAGGAGCACGTTCAGTGAGAGGCTAAGATTACTCAAATGCTCCACTGAACGACACAGGAAATCATTCCTGCCTGTGGCTCTCTCTCTGTACAACGCCTCCATAGAAGCACAAGCATTACACTACACTGCACTACAAGTACAGTCGTCCTTTGCCACTTTGCACTTCGACTTTCGCGGCTTCACTCTATCACGTTTTTCCCAAATACAGTACTGTGCTCTTTAAAGTATACACAGTACTGTATTTCCATTCAAAAGTTGATCGAGACGGTGAAAATGATACAGCGCCCGCTCGGTTGTCTGACTCAGTTATATCCTCTTCCTATCCTGACCACTGACTGGCTCAGCCTCATGCAAGTTCGTGTCTCTCATACACGCTCCTACATCGCTACGCATCGGAAGCATCTTTGTTTGCGATTTCTGAGAACTTTTATCTAAACCCCACGATGGCTCCTAAACGTGCTGCTTCTTCTAAACCTTCTGCTTCTTCTTATTTTCATAGGTTAGTGGTTCTGTGTAAGAACTGTGTGTGTGTGTGTGCGTCTGTGTAATTAAATATACAATAATAATATGATATTTGTAACGTCTAATATGTCTTATTTTCTCTTATTTTGTCTAATATATTGGGTAATAGGCGTGTAATGGTGACTAAAGGGTATTGTTTCATGTCTAGAGGTCTCTAATAATGTTAAAAACTGTATTTAGAAGGTCGTAAACAGGTTTTCTATGCTCTTCGTGGTAGAGTCTGGAACAGATTAAACGCGATAAACGAGGGACGACTGTACACCTCAGTTCAACCCCATGTATAGTTAATTTTTGTAATATATTAGAATATTGTTTGTATATTGTTTATTTTATATATATATATAATACATTATATATGTAATATTGTTTATATATGGACTTTTAGAGCCATTCTTAATTCATAATTTGGTATTGTAATATTTGTAATATTTATAATTAGGATATTGCTTGTATACCGTTTACATAATATAATTATATATAATACATAATATATGGATAATATATATAATATACAGTACTGTGCAAAAGTCTTAGGCAGTCAAAGGAAATGTTTAAAGCTATTTTTATGCATAATGTGTGTATCTGCTCCAAACAAAAACACAGTTGATCATTACGAGTATTAAGAGTAACACCGTAAAAACTAACAGGGATATCTGCTTTTCTCCCAGAAGTCACTGATATCTTGCCGGGTGCCTAGATGAACACCGCTTCAGTTCCCAAACCTCTCCTCAGGGGCATACCAGGCATTCCATGTATTCATTAAATTTTACCACCAGCTCACTTAATTAATTAAGTTAATTAATTAATAACTCAATGTGGTATTGAATACCCTAAATACCAGCATACTAATGGTGTAAAATACATAGTATACATGAGATGTTTGCGGCAAGTACTGGGGTGACTTTAGGAGAGGGTTTGAAATGGCTAAGATGACACACTTCGACAGAAAAAAACTCTAACATGAAGACCATTTAAACATAATTTTCTTTGACTGCCTAAGACTTCTGCACAGTACTGTATATATATAACATTTATATAATATATATTGTTTGTATATTTAGTTCCTTGTATTAGAGCCATTTGTAATTGTACTGTAATATTTGTATTATGTGTTATTGGTATTTATCTTGTTAATTATTTTCTTACTGTCCAGGGGTAACTGTATCGGCATAATTTCCTCAGGGATCAAATAAGTATTCTGAATCTGAATAATCTGTCTGTATCGATGGCCGGGGAGAATGCGGGCTAGTGTCCAGCTACGAGAGATGGCGGCAGAGAGCGCATTTCGACTCAGAAACGCAACACCGGAAGAAGGGAATTATTAACCGGGGTCAAATTTCACTCTACTGTAGTGCACGTACTCCTCAGAAAACAAGAGAAAAAGTTGGCTAAGATCTGACAATTTCATTCATCTGCAACTCTGTAACCAGAGAATCTGTACCACTGCCACTGTTATTCCTATTAATAGTATTAAAATACTAGGGGAGAGCCATAATGGGAAATCACTGGGATGCCAATCTAAAGGACACCTCAAAAGGACTGCCATCACCCCCTGGCGTCTGGGTTCGAGGCCAGCCGGACAGCTGTCATAACTGGGAATTAGGATTTGTAGGTATAAGCTCAGACTGTGTTTGTGCGGGTGACATCCCCACTGTGACATTTGTTACACAGGGACAGCCCCAGGGGACTATGACAGAGTGACCTTGGGTGAGATGAGAAGTCCAATTTAACTTTAAAATGTATAAAAACTACAGGGGATAAAAGGAGATATCAGGTTCCTGGTGATGTCACTTCCTGTTCCCACGATCACATCAAGGGCCTGTCTGAGATTCTATATCTTTAAAACTGATCTGCACTGAATAAATAATTCTGATGTGGTGTAAATTACCACAGCCTGAAACAAGTTATATAATCCCTATAATCCCATAATGTGATCTGTATCATGGTTATAGGAATACAACTTTGGCTTGGTACCATCGACCAAACGGAGGTGGCGTGTTCCGTAGATGGTCCCTTACCTGGTTGCGGTCGCGGGCGTTGGCGTAGCGGAACCTCTGGATGTAGTAGAAGACGAGCCAGGCCAGTGAGATGATCATGAGGACGATGAAGGAGATAGAGACGAAGACCACGGAGGTGCGGCTCACATACTTCTGCAAGTTCCGTGTGCCGATGGTGATGTGCACGGTCACTGTCACATTCCTCTCCAGCAGGGCGGCAATCTCGCGCCCTTTGGGCTCTGGAATCATGATGGCCACAATGTCCCCAGTACCTGCCAAAAAAGTGGGGTAACAATAATGAGCAATGCATCCTACAACTTTCTCAAGTGGTTTTAACCTACAGCTCATGACCACGACGACCCTGTTTGTCCTGGTGATCTGCAGCCCCACAGAATTATGGGAAATATCTTCCCAGTGACCTTTGAACCTCCCAGTATCTTTGACCTATTAGCTGGACGTGACCATTTCTCTCTGAGCAATCCTAAGGCTGACAACATGCCATTATTCAAGTTAAAATAAAGTGTGTCAGACAGAGGAGGTTTAAATAAACCTGAATTCAAAGTCCTCCTGTTATCATCCAAGAGGGGGTTGGTCACAGCTTCTGTGACGCACACGTCCGCTACCTGGTTCCACGCAAACAGGCCAGCATCCCAGCTGCTCGCGTGTAAAACCAGGACAAGTCAGTCTCAAGACGGAGGTTCATCGTCCAGCCGGCACTGAAGTGGGTCAGCTCCTCTCGGCGAGCCGCCCCCCTCTCTGGGGACCTTGGGGACCACGTACAGGAAACGGGTGGGGGTGAGGGGGGGCATGTGCGTGTGTGTGTGTAGGGGGGTAAGCATAGAATCCCAGCACAGATGAATTTTTCACCCCCCGGATCTCCTCAAGGAAGAAAAATGTGCTGTCATGGACCGTCTGATTTTCTACACAACAGTGGTTCTCAAACTGCGGTATGAGTACCATCAGTGGTATTTGGAGCACCCCCTGGTGGTACGTGAGAAGTGATCATTTGTTACTGTGATTTTTTCCACCCATGTGGCACACAGCTGCTTTGGCTAGACCCGCTGCAGTCCAAAAACTTTGCAAACCACTGCAGCAGACCATTTCCCCTGAATGCGTATCAGCTGGAGACTTTCACAAAGCTGCTCCGCCTCCCCCCCCCCCGCCCCAAGAACCGGGAGAAAGGTATTCCGCAACCTCACGGCTAGCGAGGAATTACGCCAACCCCCAGGGGCCAAAGGGGACAGAGTGAAGCCCTTCAGATCACAGCCTCTGGCCTCCCTGAAAAACCTGGCAGGCCGAGAGCGCCATGTGACCCGTGACTGACCCCTACAGGTCTGACCTATAAAGCAAACCCTGAAAAAACACTCTCAGCAGTGACCTTCTGTTGTGCCCTCACCTGGCCCTGAGATCACAGAGGGTGATTTGAGCTGTGAAGATGCAACAGATGAGCAACTTACATAAACGTCTGCAACCGCACAAGAAACAAAATGTCTGACTCACCATGGCAAGAGCAACAGAGTGAGGTCAAACACTCAAGTTATTGGATGAACTGATAAACCCTGCTGAACTATAGCAAGATAATCCAGCACTTTGTTTGCTCAGACTAAGAGGAAATGCAATAAATCTGTTAATCGGCTAAACTTCCCAAAACATGCTCCCAGAATGCAAGGTTTTCTGCCTAAGTTAATATAAAATTTTACCCTACAAGAACAACGATAAGTCTGGCCAGCCACGGTTAGCTCCCTGGTTTGCTGGGCTTGGCATCGATGTACCCTGCTGAAGGAACAAGCCAAAACCAGCACCAGACACAATGAGCACACCAGTGCTAACATGCTCAGGGTAATCGGATCCTAATACAGAAAGCTGAAGGTACAAAGGACCGTTGATCACTTACATACACACCTTATATACACACACAATGCCCATACTTTACTGGCGTCTGAGCTACACAAAGCCTTATTCAACTAAAGACTGAAGACCTCTCTACTGTGTTGTAGGAGACATGGCATAATCAGCCCCAACTGGACACAGATGAAGGAAATCCCCCTCTCATATGGGTCCCAGTTAGGTCCAGATAGGCATTATCCATTAGCCTAGCACCAGTGCTGGCACTGAGGGTAAATGTGGCGAGTGGGTTCTAGCCTGCAAACTCAGCCATCACGTCTTGGGCAGTCTGAGTTAAGCACCGCGGCCATCTGTGGTCTATAAGAATGCTTTCCGGCTCCGGACACCGACTTCCTCAGTCTTGCAGCCCTGTGCTAGTCTCTTAGTGTCCAAGTCACTGGGGGGCAAGGAGGGCTATAAATAACGGGCTACTGTGCCCATCGGCCCGGGCCATCAGGTGTTGTGATGGCGCACGGGGTCAGCGGGGGTTTGTGTATTCTAAAACATTATACTGTCTGCCTGGGCTGTATAGTGTCAGCGATCTGACGCATGACCTTTATGTGACCGGCTGCAACCCCCCCCGACACCTGGCACTTGCATTTAGGCCTATAGGTCACGTCTAAATTCAGGGACAGGTCATGGCTACCCTTCTGATGGCTACGGGGCAGCCACCCATTTTCCGGATCTCCCACACACACCCATCGGAAGCATCTTTGTGCCCCTAAATTCCCCACCGCCCACCCACAGGATGCTTTACTCAGCCAACCGCCTACACGTCTATAACAAGCACAAACTAGGGCACACTTTTGAAACTGCTTCACCAAACCGGCCCATTAATCACCAGTGCAGCGACCCTCTCCCGATTACAGTTACCATGGAGAAAGCCCAATGAACCACTGACCTTGGCCTGACCTTGAACGCTTAAGGAGTAATGATTCACTTACAATTATTTATGGCTACTGAAGTGTCAGAAATACTTCACTTCTACCCTGAATGACTTTGATTAACCGATTATGTCGATAACCCAAATTCAAACCTTTGGTAACCTGCAAAAATTTCATAGATATGAAATTTCCAGTCACATTAAACTAAATGCCTGTCCCACGAAACACCACCAAAAGCTCTGGCGCCTCTCACGCCCAAACTCCACGACTCTTTCACCTCGCAGATGTGAACATCTCCGCTGAGGGATCTCGTTATCCGATGTGGACGATGACTCCAAGCTAGTGGTGAACCGATGTGGAAATTCTGGCTAATAACAAATAGTGATTTCTGGCTAACCTCTGAGGGCCACAAATTGGTAGCAGAACTGACATCGGTGAGAATAGCTTTAGAAGGTCCCTTAAATGTGTGCAGCAACCACATCTCATAACGCAGGCAGCGAGACGTCAGTGAAGCAGCGCCAGCCTGGGACACTGTAGCAAGGTTTTAAGTGGCGATTGAGCCAACAGAATTCCTCATCGCTGACTACAGAGAATGGCTGATCGACCAATGTGATTATTGCCATCATTTTAGTAGCTATGTACTTAGCTCTGGTGCCACTACCTTTGAGTACTGACTAGCGTTTAAATATCAGCTCAGTCTACTGGGATCCTGTGACTCAGGGACAGGGGGACACATTGGCCTGTCCCACAATGGCAACAAAACTCCACCAGGAAGTCCAGGTCCCCGCTTCTGCATAAGCACAGCTGCTTGGGGGGTGTAGCAAATAAAGACTTATACAGCCATAAAAATACCACCAGATGCAGGTGAGAGTGCAGTGCCCACACACGGTCAGCAGAGGCAGTGTGGGGTAGAGCCGGCATAACACAAAGCATGCATATATCGGCTCCAGCCAACTGACTCATGGCTTTTTGTGGACACCCTTATATGGGAAGGAGAGGGGAGGGATACAAATTCAGAACATCAGTAAACTACTTGCCACAAAAAAAGGCTACCACCTAACGAATGGAAACATTCAGAACATGATGCAGTGGCTAGCCCAGCAGCTCTGGAAAACTAAATTTTCTACGTGGCCTCAGACACTCAGACTTGGCTGCCAGGCCTGAGGAGAAGGCTGGTGTGTAGGGAAAGGCCTTGCTTTCGGAGTCAGCGGTTTTCTGTGACCATTTGTCAGATTCACTCAATATTTACTCAAACCCTCTTAAAAAGCTAACATTCAGACTATAATTAAAGGCTGGATATTCCACAGTACCACAGGCGAAACCTGTCCAAGGCAATAGAACCCGAAAACCTTTCAACACTAATTTCAGCGAATAATGGCCCACACTGGATGCTAACCGCTAAACCCGCTGGATGCTAACCCACTAGACAGCTAGAACGAGAAGCATAAACAAGCCTAAAACAAGATGTCAGCATGTTTTCTGAAAGGCTCTGGCCAACACCAGTCCATCCATCGTGATAATCCGTTTATCCAGCCATCTCATCGAGCAGGTTAGGGCGTAATTCAGCCCGAACGGGATGTGCTCGGGTGCGTACACATGCGCACATAACCCGACGCCAGCGAACTGGATGCTTCCCACAAAAAGGCCACAACCAAAGAATAAAATAAATAAAACAGGATCAATATAAAACCTTGTCCCCAAAAGCCAGATGTTAGACAACAATGATCCCAGCAGTATAACTCTGCAATGCAGCAAAAAAAAAAAGATGTCAGCGACAAAATCTAAAGTAAACCTGGATTTTTGTTAAACCTGCTTAGGGTAACATGGCTTATGGTCACATTAATGGCTGACCCATACCAGAGAGAGAAATAAGCCATATCTGAATGCCCACATGGCCAATGGAAAGAAAGAAAATGGAAGAGTTAGTTCGTGCCTAGCAGGTGTGCATATCTCGAAGGGGGAATATCTCAAAATGTACTACAAATCTATGAATTTTCTTGGGAGTTCACCTTCATCGAGCGTCACATGTTCGGCCCCAAAGAACGAGTCTTGAGTTCCTTTGTTACAGAGGGCCTCCTGGCCTGCCTTCCTGACACCGAAGGCCCGGCCGTGCCCAAGAGGAGCACAGAGCGCCTTTGTGCAAAATATGCAGCCTCATAAAGTACAATCGGCATGCTGAGCAGCCTCTCGACTGGCGCAGGAACAGTGCCGTCCTGTCCTGCCGTCCCCTTTAATGCACCTGGACTTTGGGCACGGGTGTAGAGGCACACAGCATCGCAGCACAAAGATCACTCTGTTGTTCCCGTACCCCAGCCCGGAGTGCCACATTAGGCTAGCCGAGGGACAGCTTGTACCAAAGTGGTTTCTGTCCAGGATGTGCAGGAACACAGTGAGTCAACAAGAAAAATAAAAGCTACCTATGATCTTCTTTATGCCGATCACCCACTGCAGCTCGACTTCCTCACACACAGCTCAGCCACCGTCTCCCCAAGTATAAAGTTACTCTGCCTGGGATTTAGACGCCCTGGGCCTGTGAGTTCCTGCTCAGTTCCACCAGCCTCAGGATGACATCGTCCTTGTCTGAGGAGCAGGTTACAATAATAACTATGGGGTATAATCTGCGCATCTGACGCAACAGGGAACAGTAACTGCATTCCCAGAGATGGCAGAAGGAAAGACAGAAATAAAAAAATGTTTGGACCAAACATGGTCATTGTTTCAATGAACCCGGGTCTTCTAGTTTGGATACAATTAAATAACTGAAGTGCCCAAACTAAGAACCTGAAAGGGAAAACTTGCAAACAACAGAACTTTGGCTACAGAAAACAAAACTGGGTGCTGAAGTCACTCACACAGGAAGCCTTGCGCTCTGTACATCTAGACGCTGAAATGATGGAATGATAATGGGAATTATTACGTAAACATTAACGAGAAATCGATTCTTACATGCACTCCCCTATACATACTAACCTTAGCACCCTGAATAGGTAAACAAGCCGTTCTTTTGCAACCCTGTGCAATAAGAGGGCTGAAGACAGGGCGATCGATTGTCTGGACGCACTCCAGAACCGAACATTCTAACTATATCCAGCATATAATCTGCCGGCTGATCGTCTTTTTCACGCACGGCCACCTTTATGCAGTTTACGATATAAAACAGGCGCATCTCAGCAGCCGCAGGGGATGCAGGGGAGGGATGGATGGATGGATGGATGGATGGATGGATGGATGGATGGGAGGGGGGGTTTCGCGGAGGTCCTGCCCCGCAGCCTGCCATGCATCCCCAGCTGCCAGGGGCTCACCTTGGTGCGGCATGGTGATGGTCTCGTTGGCACTGCCCGATCCCACGTTATAAATGACCACTGCCGATGCGTTGCGGCTGGCGGCGTGCCGGATCTTCTCCTTATAAGTGCAATTGCCCCTGGCGATGAGGGCGACCCAGGGCCCCCCGGAGGGAGGCAGGGCGAAGCGGGTGGCCGGCTCGCAGGCTTGCCGGTCGTGGGCGGAGGCGGGCATGGCCAGCACCCCCCTGGCGTCCCTCTTCGGGGAGTGCTCGCCGTAGCGGCCGCACTCGGTCTTCTCCGTCACCGTCTCCGAGCTCTGCGGCTCCCGGTAGCTGATGTTGACGAAGGCGGTGTACCACTCCTCCTTCTCGGCCACGGTGAAGTCCAGGCAGAGCAGGTGCACGAAGCAGAAGGAGAGCAGCCATGTCGACAGGGCCAGGCTGCGGCAGGCTCGGATCAGGGATGCTGCCATCTTTTCCGAGGCTCCCTAAATGCCCCCCTCCTCCTCCTCTTCCTCCTCCTCCTCCTTTCCGCCGACTATAGCTATAAGCTCCCTTGGCCCGGTTTTATTTCTCCCTGCGCTTCAGACAGAGTGCACCGAGAAATGGAAGTCGGCTGCCTCTGCTCAGCAGACTCTGCCGGGGACCGCAGCATTAGCCTACTGGCCCCACGGAGCGCCGATCCCGGAGCGCAGGGTGCAGTAGAGCCGCACCATATCTGGGATCCTGGCTTCAGGGGTTGCCAGATCGCGCGTTGGATATCCCCCCTGTGCGCTGATATCCTTTCCTTATTATCAGTGATAACCCCTATTGACTGTTTAGGAGAAAAAAATTCTCCACCTCCACGTGAAACTTTCAAAAATGAACCCGAGACTGGAAATAATGACCACTCAGTTGTCATCATAAACGCGTGTTTAAGCGGGTTCCACAAACTGGACACGGCACGTCTTTTATTACCATTTTTCCAATCAGACTGACTAAGTATGCGTTCCCTATTCTTGTTTACCCTTTAATTTAAATGTGTAGCTACATAATTTCGGTTTCGGATTATTTTTATGTATTCCGACAGACCGCAAGCCACTATCACTTCTTGTAACGTGGAGAGATCAGAGGATGTGGCATTTATTCTCGTCACAAATCTGGCAACCCGACGGTGGTGCCGTAACAATGTAGCGGAGCTGTTAGTGTGATAGCGTCATCTGCTGGCAGGGAGTCAAACGTGCGCCGAGCGAGAGGAATTCGGGAAGAAGTACAGGCCTGCGAAACGCCGGAGTGTCTCATACACAGGGTCCCCTCCCGGGAAAGGCTCCGCGCAGCTGCACTGCTAAATAACATGGAAAACAGGTCGACAAATCGATATTTAACTTGATTTTTTTCCGGTCCAAAACTTTAGGAAATACGCATCGCCACACGGGCCCTAAATTTATTGAAATGTCAAAGTTCATTTTGCTACAGTTCTAAAATTATAGATAAGTACATAATTAAAAGTAATCAATATAAAACCTGGTCGGCACTACTTATTTCTAAAGTTAAGGTGTCAAAATGAATCAGTTCACTCATATGGCTATCGATTTTTATGTGACAATATAAACTTTATATATGGAGAAAGCTATAGACTACTGTCCGGACAGCAGTACTTCCCTATATAGCCACAGCCACCAATGAACCTGATAGCCCTGTTTTAGAAACATAATTCTTTAGTTGGACGCTGGCGTATTCTTTCTGGAATTAAATCTAACTCTGATTATGTAACTTCCTGTAACTGCAGGAACACTTAAGGAGTCCTAATAGAAAGATCATTGGAAGGGCGTAGCATTGATGCTCTCCTTATTCTTAATAAACTACTCAGGCTTACAACTGAGATACTGCTGAACTTACCTAGTCTGGCAGTCGATTCTTCTGGGTTGTAATTACCTCACATGTGTCTCAATCAGTTCATTTAAACCACAGATAATGTCGACTAGAGAACCTGATCAGACAGAGGAGAAGCCAGGCCATAGGGCCTGGAATCTGCATGCAACACAACACCCCCCCCCCCCCCCTTAAAGACTTTAACTATAAGAGCCAACACCAACAGCTTATGCGCAGCAGCCATCATCGCTGCAACAAAAATGTTTCAGTAGTTTAAAGGGATAAACTGCTTTAAGATAAAACTTTGATTTAAGGGATAAAAACTTTAACTCAGACGCAATTCTTTAACATGCGTCTATAATGGACGGTATTCTGTTTAAAATAAGTATTAAGGAAGCATCAATGGCGTGTTGGTATTAGCGGAAAATATAGTTTAAATAATTAAGGCATAAGGGCTTTAAGTAGTTTAAGTAGTTTAAGTGGTCTAGAACCTTGAAACGTTGTGGATAAGGAGTTTTACTACAGAGTGAGGCTGGCGGTATCGGTGAAGGACTTGGAGAATTTCAGAGCGCCCTTGGAGGTTTTCCCTGTGTTGTATCGTTCTGAGATAGACTTTCAGAAAATGCGGGATTGGAGCTCAGAATGGGGGTGGAGAAGTGTACATGCATTTTGGCTTTGCATAAAACTCCCCAAAAAAAAATTAAAGGCGCACACTGACTTAGTCGTTTCGCGCACAACCTCCCTACAAAGGAACACACACTGATCAACAGGCTCTATTTGCTGATCACAGAAATAACTTCAAAATGTTCACATTGTGGAAGAGAAACTCCAGTAGGGCCGGGGAATGGTGCATAGTGGGATTGCTGTCAATGTCTTAGGCCTTAGGCAAAGAAGAATGTGTGTGTTTATGTTATGTGCTGGCCCGGAAACTGGAATCTGAAACTGCTTGTTTGCCTCTTCGTGAAGATAATCAGAGATGCCTCTGCCGTGTTGAGGGAACAAGGCGCCTTACATAGGCTGCTGAATGTCGCAGAGGAAGATAATGGGAGAGAAGCCAGAAATATCGAATAGAGAACAGGCATATGTTTGTTTATGTGCAATAATTAAATGGGATAGATTAAATGGAAATACGTAAATGCAACTGATGGCAACTAGCTGTCTGTCCCTGGGGCTAGAGGACTGTGGGGGTGTATGAGATCACAACCTCTGAGGCCTCACAACTAGCTGTCTGTCCCTGGGGCTAGAGGACTGTGGGGGTGTGTGAGATCACAACCTCTGAGCATACTTTTCATTTTAACCAATAGGGTAGAAGATTCCCCATTGGGGGGGGGGGGGGGGGTTTTTACAAAAGGGTAAAAAAATTTTTCTTTTTTTTTTTTTCGGGTTTTTTTTTTTTTTGAACTTAATTTCTTTTTTTTTTTGTTTT
>JAODKM010000078.1:1273278-1293721 GCA_026780845.1 Petrocephalus sullivani
TTTGATGTGGCGGTTCTCGGGACACTGTTCGTTGTCGTCCTCTCTCGGGGGCAAAGGTGGTGCCGTGTCGCTTCAGCCTACGCGTGGGCGGTGGGTGTTGAGCGTCACGTGCTAAAAAGTCCTACTCTAATTCTGCCTTTTAAAAGTCTCATCTATTCGTTGCATCTTTGCATGAGCATGTCTAAAATGAAAGGTTGTACAGTTAGATTTAAATGGTACGTTTCACAGAAAGTAAGGGTAACTTATAAAGTTCTGGGAGAGGCTTGGCCATATCCCCTTCAGTCACCCATACTTAGTCTCCAGAGGGTTAGAATTTATCGACCCATGTTGGCCTACCTGCTCTTAAATGAAATTGGCCAAAATTATATTTATGAGTGGCTTGCCATCGCTGAGAAGTCAATCACTTTGACAGGCCAATAAGCCAAGGTCTTCCAGTGGGAGAAATAGTTTCGGCCCAATGCACCAAATTTGGCAGTTCCGGATTCATTATTTTAAGGCACCTCGGAGTCCCCTCTGTATCAGTTCTCATGAAACACCTCAGTGAGACAAGAGCCGATTCCACAATATGTCCCTATGCAGAAAAAATCAGCCACCTAATTCAGCAGGTTGAGAATCACACCCCTCTGCTCCACACGTTTGATGAGCAGTTTCTCTATCGGTAGACGTTGGTGATCTGGCACCTTCTTGGCTTTGACCCCATTAAAGTTTTATGTGCTTTTCTTACCTTTTAAGAGCTTCTGCTGTGAGGAGTGAGGTTCACATGTTTTTTTGAAAAGCCCAAGACCCTTTGGGCAAGATTTTGCCCCTTGGGGTCCATGGAGTCATAGAAGATAAAAACCATTTGATAATCAAAGGCATGCCTGGACTATTCCAGTGCCCTTTAATGCCTTTTGTTTTTATGGTTGTTATTTTTTAGCTGCCTGCAAAGAGAGTTAAGCCCAGTAAAACAACTGCATATTCTTCGTAAGACATACGGCAGCATGTCCACACCATCCTTGTTTCCGAATAGCATTTCCACTAACAGTTGGTTTAATATTGTGCCCAGATTTGTGCCCAATAATTGCTTGAAGCTACGAAATGTAAAGATTGACTTACCCTTGTGGTTGAATCCTAGGAGGTATAGCTCAGCAGATCAGGCATCTGTATCCATGTCCAGAAGGTTGTGGGTTCATATCTCACATGTAAGCCTAATTGCTCCAGGGGTGCAGGATGCTGAACATTCTTGTGCTCTACCCTGAAAGTCTCACAGACAGCCAGGACCCAGATGGGGATGAACAAAGTATCCCTGTTCTTTTCAATGTCTCCCAGAGGTAAGGCAGTGAACATTAACTCTCGGTATTGACTGCAGAATGGTTAAATGGCTGTAAATTTTGCACTGTCCAGATGGCTCTGCAATTCAGTTGACTTATTGGGTTACCAGTACAATAAGTAATTACCCACAACTTGAGAACTGATAACAAACTTGGCACAGATTTTGAAAAATGCAACTTTGCGCTCTTTTCAGGGACATGTACAGTATTTCTTCCATAACTACTTATCAGGTACAGGGTCACAGCGAGGACATTTCTGAAAACACACCTTGAGTGGGATTCCACAGCAGAACACACACATATTCTTGGTCTGTGAACTGTGAGCCAAACATGGGGACAACATGCTAACCTCACAGACAAAGCCGAGGGTAGGATTTGAACCCCTACAGGTGTCTGACTAACCTACAGGCCACTGAATAACTACCTACCCAGAAATGCAGTATCCATTCTGTTTAGAGTTGGAAACAGCAGGAACTGGACATCCCACATGAATCAGTTCCCTCAAAAATGAGTGGGTACTGGAGCTCGTTAGTGGGTTTTCATCTTATGCCGTTTCTGTTACACTGGATGTTTGTACTATATTTAAGAAAACAAAGCCATGGTCTAAGAGTAGTGAGGGCAGTTGAGGGGGTGGTTTGGAACAGGTTTTGGGTGGGAGGATGAATCACTGGCTATTGAAGTTACAGAAAGTCAGCCCGAGTCGGGCAGAAAACCCTGGGTTGTTAAATGCAAGGACAATGGATAATTACTCCCTGACCCCATCAATAAAAGTAATCGGATACAGCTTCTGGAAACTGTCCTCAGCATCACAGCAATCCCGAAGTTCTTTCAGTCTTTCTGTTAAAAATAAAACGTATAACAAATAGTAAGTCCTAACATATTTGTGGGTTTATAGCATATAATTACGCCGTGATACCTCATAGAGTATAAAATCCAGCTGTGGAATTAATAATATATTATCACTCATGGTTCTGGGGCAGCATGTGGCTCACTGTGTTATGATGGTGTGATCAGAAGGCTGCAGGTTCAGATCCTGTTCCTGAAAGTGTGGTTTCACCACTGGGCCCTTGTGCAAGGGCCATAACGCCACTTGCCCCCAGGACTGGCTGACCCTGCTTTCTCAATGATATGTTACATGGACAAAGGTTTCTGCTAAATAAAAGTACAATAATTCTGGTGTCAATATATGCCTATGTTCTGCTGAGGGCAACATTCTTAGAATTTTCCATACATCTTAATGCAAAGTTTTTGAGCCCGGTCTGTGTGTCAGAGAGGTTCTGTCTGGCTTGGACAAGCTATTTCTCAGATATGTTCAATATGTTTCCATGGGAACCTAATGGAGATTCTATGCTTTTAGTTTCTAAAATATACTATCTTCACAAGAGCAGCCTAACTTGCTGGGAACAATTTTCACCAATGTGAGCACATTTACAAGCGATCTGTTTGACGCAGCAGGCAGGGAGCCTTACAGAAAGGAGAACCTACTCCAAATTACCACGGCTGGTGCAACTACACAGGGCGAGTGCTGGAATTATCTACACCAAGGTGCTGACACCCTTGGTGATATGTTTAACATCTTCTGTGAGCAAATCAGCGAAACCCAGCACCAGCAAGAAGAAGCCATTTAGCCCCAATATCAGTTTTGTGGAGACAGTGAGGCCCAGGAGCAGTGTGGAGGGTTTTTCTATCTTCCCATAAAACCAAATTGGTAACACTTTCTATGAAGCCCATATTCATGAAGCCTAATAACTGTTTCTATAATTCATCGTAACATTCATAAAGTACTAAATATGGCTATAAATATTTATAAAAAGGCATAATACATACATTATTGCCATGTCTCTTACACATTATAAATGCTCTATGAAGGTCTGCTCTATAATGCACCATAAATACCTTCATTATGTAGCATAATGGTCAGTGGAAGAATTAAGGGTGCTTGGTCTCATGTCCCTCCCGTCCAATCCTCCTGTGTGCCATGCCCCCTCATTTACCTTGTGTGGAATCCCTGCATTCACCAGCTGTCTCTCGTTACTTGTCCTTAGTCCAGTGTATTTCAGTCTGTGTTCAAGTATGTTTCCCCAGTCCTGTCATTAAGGTTACATGGTGCTGCTCCCTATTTGTGTGACGTCTTCCAATAAACCCTGTGTTTCCCTGACAATTTGGATTCCCATCCCTGCTTCCCTTCTCCACACCCGGCTTGGAACGTGACAGAATGACAGGACTCCCAAAGAAGACGCCTCAGCTGACCAAGGCGGACTACCTCGTCTCATTGACGAGGCTGTAGCAGCCCGAGGTAAGGCCGGACCCCGCAGCTCGCGCCCTAGCAGAGTGCAATCGGGACATTTTAGAAAAAATTTACCCAGATGCCTCCCTTGTGGAGGAAGTCCACTCCAACCTGGTGCAGCTGAGGAGCGCCTGCCCCTATTCCTGAGGTGCCTGCCCCCGGTCCCGTGATCTCCTTAGGGGCTGTCTCTCTCTCTGCTGTCTGCCCGTCTGCATGTCGGGAGGAGTCCCTCCCAAGTCCAAGCCCGACGGAGTTTGCATCGGACACCGCGCTCGCGTCCCTGCACCTCCCTGTGGCGAGTACGCTCTCGGACCTCCCAGGTGTTAACCACTTCTTCCCCGCAGACCTGGGCGGCGCACTTCTTCCTCCTAGACTCCTTCGCCTGTTCCTCCATCTCCCTCCACGCCCCCTTCAAGGTCCCCTCTTGCTCTTGCCTCGTGGTCGCCTGCTGCCTCGGCAACTGCCGCCCCTCGCCCGTTGGGGCTCCCTTGGGCTCCCCGTTCTCCCCAGCCCTCTGTCTTCCTGCCTCCTGGTTTTGTGCCCCTTGTGTCTGCTTCATTTCCCTTTGTTTCCCCGGGTGGTGTGTCCCCTGTGTCTCCTTTCCTGCTGCCCCTGTGTTTGTTGGCCCTACCTGTGTGTATCATTTGCTGTCCAAGTTGCTCCCGTTGCGTCTGTGTCTGTCCTGTTCCCTGTGCCCCTTTGATGGTCTGCGCTTTTGTTTTCCAGGTGTCCCTGATCTCGTCCCTTTGCCCACTTTGTGGGGGGGTGGGGGGGGCGGTTCTGTCACATCCCTCCCGTCTGATCCTCATGTGTGCCACGCCCCCTCGTTTACCTCGTGTGGAATCCCTGCATTTTCCAGCTGTCTCTCATTACTTGTCCTTAGTACAGTGTATTTCAGTCTGCATTCGAGTATGTTTCCTGAGTCCTGTCATTGACATTACATGGTGCTGCTCCCTACTTGTTTGCCTCCTATTAATAAACCCTGTGTTTCACTGATGGCTTCAAGACATGCCCAGTATGCGAGTCGTTCAACAATAAGCCATTCAATAACACAAGTGTGTGTATGCTGTGTTTATGTGTAGGTTTTGAACAATGTTAACCAGTATCATGTGACTGTGACAGTCATGTGACCCTTGAGCTGTAAACATTGGGTGGCCCTCGTTAGCTCACTATTCACCATGGCAACAGAAACAGCATCATACGTGTTCCTATTTATCTGAAGTGGTGACATTCAATACGGCAGGGAGCACCTAGTCTGCTTAACATCTTATCGGATGCTGTGCCATACGCACCTATTAAGTCCATCGACCTGTAAAAGGGGAAAAACTTTTGCTCACTGTTAACAGGCCCACTGAGAGCTTGGGCTGATATCTGCATTCATTTACATTTTATTTAGCAGACATTTTTAGAATTGAGTAGAATTGAGTAAGCAATTGGAACTAAGGGTCTTGCCGACGAGTTCAATGGTGAGATCACTCTGTCGACCATGGAAATCAAACCAGTGGCCCTCCTATCACAGGCACAGCGCCCTAACCCAATGAGCTGCACACCGCATTCGTTAGACAATCCCAGGATACTTCTCTCACTGGGTTAACTAGGAGGGAGGGGTTTCCTACAGGAGACACTTGAATAATAATGCTAATTAAATGCAGTAGCGAGCAAATTCAATTACTAAGACAGCGCCCTGCGCTGCCTGTTGGAGTGGATGTGTCCCTATTGTCGTCGCGTTACTGGCTTGGGATTCTTCTCTCCAATTTGCGCTCAGCTGAGTGCAGCACAAGCTCCTTTGTGCCCACAGCAGTACACTTGTATTCCGCATGGATACTGAAAGTATGGGTGCCATTTGCACAGCAGCCATTTTGCAATGTATTTATCATAGCAGTAAATTGTTTGCACAGTTCTTATTTCTTTTTATGTTGTTTTCCACAACACTTTATATGAAGCCCATATTCATAAAGCCTAATAACTGTTCCTTATATAAATTATATAAATAATATATAATAATGTTATATATAAAATATATAGAAATGTATAAATATATAAATGACCAATCCCTCCATAATACTGACCAGGGACTGGTGCCGAACAGGGCATGGGAAGCCCTACTTTACAGGACCAGTGCAGGCTGCATTCAGTAGGTACCTTCCGGGACCTAAACATTCAGGCCTGGTTCTTGTGCCTAATTGCCTGTTTCTATCATCCCTGCTTCCCTTCCTTAGCTTGGAAGAGCCAATGTATCAGGGGAGGATGTTTCAGCACAGAGTCCTGTCATCCGGTCATGGGGTTCCGGATGACAGGCTGCGTTTTGTCGCACTGTGCCCTGTGATCCGGTCATGGGGTTCCTCTGATATTACTGCGTTTTGTCGCACTGTGCCCTGTGATCTGGTCGTGGAGTTCCTCTGATGTCACTGCATTTTGTCGCACTGTGCCCTGTGATCTGGTCATGGTGTTCCTCTGATGTTACTGCGTTTTCTCGCACGGAGCCCTGTGATCCGCTCGTGGAGTTCCTCTGATGTCACTGCGTTTTTTGTAGCCATGGACTGTTTAACTGTAAGCGGCTTGCATCCAATGACCCACAAAGTGACTGGGAAAAGTCAGGTGACAAAGTAAACAGTCAGAGTTATGACATTATATGCTGATTATTTTAGACATATGGTTGAAAATTGGACATAATTCCATTCGTATGTCATAATAGCTTGTTCCTGAAAAGATGACGTGACCTTCACCTGACTGGCTTTATTGATCCTATAATCATTCAGCGGTTTTCCAAAAAGCCCCTATAGGGTTGCAGTACTAGCTTGGAGCCTATCCCAGGAAGCAGAGGACACAGGGTAGAGGATTCCTAGGAACTGGACACCAGTCCATTTCAGGACACACTCATCTAGCTGCATGTTTTTGGATTGCTAATGGAAATCACAGTTCATTGAGGATATCCGAGTAAGAAAATTCTAGTCTTCAGTGGGGGGAGGGGGCAGCTCCCATGTCTATAGGGGTGAATCTGCAGGACTAAACACAGAGCCCCCCCTTAAATATAGTAGTAATTAATTATTTCCTTTGTTGACCAACAATTTCATTGAGTCTTGAGTCTAGATTCAAGCAACTTGTATTCAAACTAACTTCTAAGCAGCTTTGAATGAGTTGTCCAGTTGAATGTCCAGTTTATCAGCTAATGTTTATCCATCTTCGTAATATCAACTGTCTTCACTCCTCCCTTACCCCCCAGGCTGCTGCTCTTCTTGTTCATAGTCTCGTTAGCTCTCGGTTGGATTTTTTGTAATTCCCTCCTCCTAGATCTTCCCCAAAAAACCCTTCACAAGTTACAACTCGTTCAAAACTCGGCCACTCGGATTATTACCAGGACACCATCCCTCCACAGCATCACACCCACCTTGCCGCTGGGATTATTACCAGGACACCATCCCTCCACAGCATCACACCCACCTTGCCGCTGGGATTATTACCAGGACACCATCCCTCCACAGCATCACACCCACCTTGCTGCTGGGATTCAAAACCCTTCTGTTAACGTTCAAGGCCATTCACAACCTGGCACCTCTGTACCTGCATGATCTCCTTCATATTGCCATATGGGTCTGAATCAAACAGCTGAAATCAGTGATTAAGAGGTGTGTCCCAGTACTTTTGTGTCCAAGATGCATCTAGAGTAGTTTATTTTAGAAGGTTCATCATCTGCTCAGGCTGCTGGCTGCCAGACAGACTGCACCTTGACACAAATGTGAACAACCTGTTTACCGTAAGTACCTATATCTTGTACCATGGGACAGATTATAAAACGATTTGGTGGACTATCAGTGAATGCCAGGGCGATTAAAGGACGATTTCGCTGTTAACAACGGCGCAGGCAGGCGATCAAGTTCCCCAGGGCTGCATGCCAACTCAGATACCTACATAAGACCAGCTAAGGACCCCAGTGCTTTGCTTCATGCTTGAGATAACTACCGTGAACTCTGAACAGGCTTTCCCAATATAATGACGAACTAAATCCTGATCATTAGAGTCCCTCAGATAAACACACAGTGTGGGACAAAATCTGTCTCACATTACAACTGTTTATTTCAACAGTGCAAACTGCTAAGTCTTCACTTTCTAGCTGAACTCACAAAGGCGTGGCGTGAATTCATTGGCACGCTTCCTGCATGCTGCAGCTATATATGAGCCGAACACGCCGGGATAACAAGCAGAGCTGAAACAGATTTGGCGAGGCAGAAGTTCACCTGGGTGACATCTGAAGAACATAAGGAGGACCTGTCTCCTTGACCTTGAAATACCTCTAGTCCCTTTATTCACCTATATTTATTTATAAAATAAAGAAATGCAAAAAACAGTAAGGATTACTCCCCACGGCATGGCCCCAGCAGGGTCTTTGGGACGGATGACCCCGGGCCCGCTAACTCAAAACACAACGAAGGTCCATTAGTCATGCTGTCAACAATAAACAAACCCATCGCCCTGCTGCTGGGGCATTAAACACACTTATGCAACCGTAACAACCACATCCACAATAAATGCCATTAGGAACGATTATTTTAAAATAAAAAAACAACAAGCAATGAAAGAGGAAAGTGCAGTAATGGGGGGAAATGGAGCGGACCCGGGCTGCCGCTTTTTAAAAGGCCATTATCGGGCGTGCAGTGACTTGCCGGCAGCCTGCGGGAGAGAGAGCGCGTTACCTGCGCATGCAGTCCAGTGCCCGCAGGAAGTGCTCCTTGCTGAGGTGATGCTCGTCCCGCAGCAGGGCGCACTGCTCCAGCGTGACCGACATGGACGTCCTGTCTTTGGCGCTTTTGCAGCTGGTGAAGCGGATGCCATTCATTCGCCGGCAGATCTAGATGAAGATCACAGCGCATTAAGGTTTGACGTTCTTATTTAGGATCTCCACGCCCTGTTTCCCCCTTCGAGCCTCTCACATGCGCGGCTGCGCCAGGCCACCACAAATGTCCTCTCAGGCACTTTCGAAATGTTAAAAACAGGAATGGTATAACATAAAAGCCAATAAATGGGGGACGAGATGGGGACTGATCCTTAAATCTTTCACAAGAACCACTATTTTCAGTAGAAAGATCTGTCGATGTTTAAAAGGCACCCCCCGAACCTCACGTGCCTGTGCAAACGTGTGGTTGGGGTTGTGGTAAACATCACTCCTCCTCGATTCCTCCTAAGTGCAAGTAAAAGTAAAAAGCAAAAAGTCTCTAACTCCATATCATTAATATGCGCAAAGAGCTGCCTGAGTTGTGCAATAAGGCTGTCTAATCCACTTAAATTGAGTTATTATTGTTCTGCTCAAGCAGCACGTGAGGAACTCTCACAAATGGTGTGGAGCTCCGTGCTCCATCAGAGCAAAGTGCCATTTGGTTGGGAGTGGGCCTTGCCAGGGTAGGAGAGACGCATGGCAATGCTTTATGAATGAGTATGACAAAGCCTAGGATGACATCCATTGGCCTCTAGCCAGATTCATTTCTATGCTTTTTGCAGTGAAGGGAAAATCCCCCACTGGGTGCCCCATTGCCCAGTGCGAGTGACGCCAGTGGGTCATCTCTTCCTGGCATGTCTCGAATAATAATGCTGCAGATTCTGGAAAATCACCGAATATCCTGTGGCGCCTCTGTGGCAATTTTCAATCGAGGCCATTATGCGAATAAAAAAGGGTAAAACCAGTAGGGTTTCCGAAAGTGATGCCAGACACATCCAGTGATTTACAGAACGCTCCTGGAATGCACTGCTCCTTCTTCCATTGCCGTTGGGTTGTGCCAAGTTACGCTGAGCTGAGAAGCCCAGTGCAAGTGACGCCAGTGGGTCATCTCTTCCTGGCATGTCTCGAATAATAATGCTGCAGATTCTGGAAAATCACCGAATATCCTGTGGCGCCTCTGTGGCAATTTTCAATCGAGGCCATTATGCGAATAAAAAAGGGTAAAACCAGTAGGGTTTCCGAAAGTGATGCCAGACACATCCAGTGATTTACAGAACGCTCCTGGAATGCACTGCTCCTTCTTCCATTGCCGTTGGGTTGTGCCAAGTTACGCTGAGCTGAGAAGCCTGTTGGGGCTGGGAGGCCTTCTACTTGGTATTTTTAACATGCTCTTGTTCTCCATTCTTATGCCCAAATCCACCTACTTGTACTTTGTGACAGAGAAGCTTGGCACAATCACTCGAAATCCATTTCAAATCCCGAAAAATTAAAGTCCACTATAAAGACGAATAGATGGCGCATCTACACCGCTGCCCTGTTATTTAGCCCCAATGTTTAGAAAAAAAAGTCTAATTCCATAAATGTGTAATAAACGGCAAAACACAGGAGGCATTCAAACGCAAATGCCGGTTCGTGGGAAACGTGAACCTGCCCATTGTGAGGCTGGGATGCACGTGAACTCGTGCGGTCGATATGGCCAACATGGTGTGGCGGGAGACGCATCCTGCTTGTAGACTGGGGGCCACGATGCTGTGCGAACGATTCCCTGGTCATGACATCCCAAACCATCCAGGGCCTGACATCATCTCACAACCCAGCACAAAGGGTGCCAGCCGGCTGGAGCAGTAAATCTTTAACAAACACTGTCAGAACTTGTTCTAACTGTGATCACTTACCAAAGAAGTATTTGTGAGGTCACATGCCCCAACTGTTGTGTAACGGTGACCTGTCTGCACACAGCGTGCACCGATTCACAATACCATCACGGCTGCCCTGCTTTCTGGCCCCTTACTGTTCGGCAGTTTGACTTGACAATCCACAGTGACAGTGACACAGGTCGACAAGTGACGATGCACTATTTCCTCTAGCTATTTTCACGGGCAAGCTTCCTGTAAGTCACGAGACCTCTGTAGCCCGTTCCACTGCATGCCCCAGGAAGGGAACACCCAATTCAATCCCACATTTAAAAAAAAAGATAAACAACCAAAGCATCAGAGTCTCTCGGCATGGCAGTCACAAGTACTGCGCACTTCACTGTGCTATCGCACAACATCAGTCGCCTCACCGTTCCTGCCAGCCACAAGATCTCCACATTCTTTCGTTTCTTTGTCCCCACGTTCTGTCCCAGAGTTTCGAGTAAATCTTTCAAGTCGGTTTGTGTTTGGAAACAAGGTAAACCTGCAGGAGGACAAAGACATGATCAGCCACACATCTCCAAGCTGACCATCTCTCTGTAGCACTCAACTGTACTCAACACTGATGGCTAGGGAACAAAGATATCACATGCCGCTAAACACCACAACTCAGCTGCAGTATGTCTTAAGGGAGGTGACAGTTAGATAGTTTGTCATCTTCACTGATGATTTGCAGTCAACCCTTCAGCGTGGCACAAATACTTACATTCCAGTGGCACCTTATCGCTTAAGGACTTGTAGTAGGCGTTTAAAATCTCAAAGTTTTTCGCATTGATTCGTTCCTGTAAAGAAATGTCCCCAAACCTGGATAAAGATATTACAATTAACACGCTAACATTTATGTATATTTTGCCAATTAGCATTTCTGGCAGTTATAAGTACATTATGCGACGTTCCAATAGCATTATTAACGAGGTGCAGTTAATTAAAAACTGAAACTAATGACAGTTTCCACATGACTAATTGTGGGTAGACAAAAAATAATCTGCACAGGTATTTTTGGATTTTGGGTGTGTGAGGAAATATTTATGACTGAGAAGTATGAATTAAGTATCTCCTCACCAAACATCCAAACAATATGACAGTATAATAAAACCATATAGTACTCTGCAGTCTATACTATTGTCTTTGGATGTTACAAAACATCTTACTTATTAAAAGTATTATACCTGGCTGGAAGTTAATTTTGGCAAAACTGATCTCGTACAGCGAGCAGCCACATTGGGGAAGGTGCCAAAATCGGACACGTGGAATCGGACTTCCGGACGTTACTGAGGAAGACCAATCAGCTGTAGCGTACCTTTCTGCAATCGTCTGCTGCTCATTTATTCCCACATTAAAGAGCACAGGATACACTTGTAAGGGCTTTCCGTCTTTAATCTCATTGGGTAACGCCTGGAACACGTCGGGTGGCAACGGCACTTCCACCGTGTAGTGGTCCCTGGAACAGAGGGGTGAGATGGAGTTATGGTTCAGCCCGTGTTGAGGATACATGCTACTGGTGTGTTGTGGACGACCAGGACCAGGCTTCACAGCTCCACGTTTGTTTCTGTGGAGACTGTGTTTCTGATTGGCTGGTACACATGGGGGTAGGGTGAGGTCTTACCGCCGGCCGAGAATAAGAGGCTGCAGGTGAGCCGGGTTGTCTGACTCCGCCTCCGTGATCCGGAATGCGACTCCTCGCAGGTCCGAAATGCCCACCTCCATATCTTCCAGCATGCCAATCTCCTCACCTGGGGGCAGGGGGCAGAAGACTCATCGGGATCTATCCTGGGATGCTCAGAGATCAGGGGCACAAACTGAAAAGGTAATTTCCAGACCTTATTCAGTCCATGGGATATGTGGACAGGGTAAGTTCGTACCTAAGTACCATTTCTGTGCACTTATTGAGTTTTGAATATTTAATGAAAGGTTACATGAGGACTGAGTACGTTTTAGTTCCCAGCACTGTAACATATCATGTAGAAGCCTGACTTTAGGTCACTGGTCTCATCTCGAACAGTTTTAAAAATTTGCTGTTTAATTCCACTCTCCCTTTCATGCCCTGTGCAGCAAATTAGTTGTAATGGAACACTAATATGAGACTTCAAACACAACACTGTCAATGAGCACTCTAAGAGAGAAGAGGAGGATGATGGGTGTGTTTTGGGAGAGATTTATGGCTGCACACCATAGAGGAAAGTAGATTCGATCAGAGCACACATTTAGTAACAAGACTAAAAGCTCACAAAGTTTCCTGGTAATTATTAACCCACAGGCAAAGTACATCTCTTGTGGTTTCAATTCCACTTTCAGTGATACTATTATTTATGTTGGGCAGGATGGGATTGTCCCATTACAAAAGAGCTCCCAGGATCCTTTCCAGCAAATTCCAGTGAACGGCATGTGCTGTATAAAGTGCCGCTGTGTCACTCACGCTCATCGACATGCGATTATTTTTGGGTCGTAGGAGAAGGCGACCGGGAGTACGAGTGTGTGAAAAGTGAAATGAGCTTGGCGGCGGGGTGGGGGCACCCACTGTATGTGCTGAGGAGACTCTCGAACTGAGCCACCAGGCCCACGAGGTGTAGCTGCTGGAGGAAGCCTTTGTCCTGCACGCCGGCGTAGAGCCTCATGAGGAAGCCGCAGGTCAGGGCGGAGAGCTGGGGGGGGGGGGCAGAGGGCAGACAGTTAGAAGCTGCTGCCTGCCTGCCGTCCCCAGGGAAGATCTGGGAGCATTTTTATGCCCCATTTGGTTGCTCACGTTACAACCGGTTTCCCTGGATAGTCACATGACCTGGGGTTTCCTAGGGCCATAAAAAATACCTGACATAAGTGACTCAAATAGCTGCTGGGCTAGATCAAACACCTTAACATGGGAAAGATGGCAATGAAAAGGCAAATTATCACACTTAGAGCAAAATATTCATGTAAATGTTTCACTCCAGGCCCAGGAATTCCACTGTGCAGTTATTAATACAGCTACTGGCTCTCACCCAAGATTAAGCCTGAGTGGTCTCCACTATACGCTGACACAAGTGCCCTCTAATGGTCAAAAAGAGATATCGCAACCATGTTTATATTTTTGGTTTGCTGCATTGCACAGTCCCCCTTGTGGATACAGCTAATACTATACTGTGATCTTTTAGTGCGATACCGAGTAGCTCACTCCGTAAGCAGGATTAGGAAAAGCCAGACAAACAGACAGGCGGTCCCAGGCAGCTAAGTTAGGGCCCGGACCTGTCCCGCGTTTTATTGCCTAACAGACCGCAGATCAAAAGACTGATGATGCCGCAAGACTCCGGCAAACCGTCCTGCACGGAACGCAGGCCTCGCTTGGAAATACGGCATTCAGTGGTAGAGAAAATAGGGCATTTTTTTCATTTCCACTCTTTGATAAATGGCAGGAAAACAGTGACATGATACAAAACTGGGGCCCAGTCTATCTGCCTCTCCTTCCTACCCCTAAAAATACCCGCAAAAATACATTCTTCTGAATAAAAAGAACTGGAGGCCGGGTGAGCCGGTGGCGAGGTGCCTCACAGCCTGACTGAAGACCACGTCCCGCCTCTGCTTCAGTAGCAGACCCTGTGGGATGCTGCACACTGCCTCCTGGAGCAGCACAAACGTCATGGACTTCCGGGCACGGTCCACCACCTCCGTCACGCAGTCCTTCAGCACGTCCACCAGGGGGCGCAGCTGCTCCCGCCAGTCCCCTGGAAAACAAGGAGCACAGCGCCTCCTGCAGTCAGCTCCCATAAAATAGGGGTGTGCGATGTGACGACGTTACAACGTGAAGGATTACAACGTGCTGGCGATCTGCCAAAGCAGAGAGATCGTAGTATCGTCTATAGGGCACATTCTGTCCATTGTTGTTCTATGGTTTAGCCTAAAAACAAAACAATGATATTGTGCTGAAGAGCTGCGGATATTCAGGTTTTTTTTATTCTTATTTTATAAATAAAACGAGTAAGAAGGCAGCGACACCTTTTTTTTTTATCATTATTTAGAATTTTAAGAAAAACGTTTTTTTAATTATTATTATCCCAGGGTTGCCAACTTTCACGCATCTGGCATGACACGCTGTCTGACTCTCACGCAAGACATCTTATGGCGAATCAATATTATTCAATTATAAACCGAAAATTGATCGTTAACCCTTTATTTACAAGGTAATATAATGGTTACATACATGTTAATGTGTGTGCAGACTCAAAAAAAGTCTCAAACTGAAAATCTCAGGTGATGGTGACACTATTATATTTTCAAATATTTCAATCACAAATAATAAAGGACACGAGCCAAAAAGACGCATAATGGCCAACCATACTGTGTTACTGTAATCACTACCGTGTTATTTAAACAGATATTTAATAATGATTATCAAACTGATACGGACATTTTCACTCCTGAACGCAAGCGTCATGGCTACATGCCACGTCTGTGCTAATGAATAACTTAAAAAAAAATAACTTAAAAGTCTGACATCGAGTTTACAGGCATATAGAAAATATTTAAAGATACCCCGCTTGAGCTTGGGCTCATTCCTGTAATTACAGCTAATATTTCTCATATCTTTTAACAACGGGATATACGGAATATAGTGCGATACAGATGATCAGTGGCAGCAGTGATGAATTTCAAGTACAGTAATTCTACCACGATACTTTATTTATTGCCATGAAAATATATGGGTGGAAAACCTATTTTGAAATATACAGTAATGCGTAAACATGTTTTCCAGTCAGCTCTGAATATAAGTGCATTAAATCCTTCTGCATTGGTTCCCTTTTGATAGCCTTACCCTCACATGTAAAACGTCTCCTTTACATTTAATTTCTGCCTCTCCGTTAAACCTCAATCACTTACAAACTTGTTTTTTATTAGCAATACTATTTTAAAATATTATATATTTTACCAAGGATAAATGGATTGTAAAATACATTTTATTCAACCTACAGTGTATTTACTTCATTAAAGAGTGTAAAAGAGCCTTTGTCGAATAGAAACCGGAAGTTGATTTGCCAGCATACGAATAACCCGGAGTACGTGCGTGCATATAACCCTGTAAAAAATCGTGATCTAATATGTTTGCCATATCGCCCACCCCTACATTAACATTAATATAAGTAACCACAAGGTGGCAGTCTACTCTACATAATCGAGCTATTCAGTTTTAAATGTACTGCCGCTTTCTTAAAAAGACTGGTTCTCAAACTATAGAATGGCTGACTAAGCACTCTTCTATCGTCGTAACAGTTTGCTGCACAGGTTGACAGGCACCTCAAATTTTACAAGGCCCAGGAAGATTAAAGCTTTGAAGAGAAGAGAAAGCATAAAAGAACACCAGCTTGCTCAGTCCAGGCCTGTGGGGCAGAGAGATGGCGCTCTCATGACGGTGCCGCGTGCTGGTAACCCACTGCCTGCTATCTGTGACTATAACCAATCCCATGGGTTGTCCTATCTGTGACCGTATCCAGTCCCATGGGTGCTCCAATCTGTGACTAAGACCAATCCTGCAGGTGCTCCTATCTGTGATCATAACCAATCCTGTGGGTGCTCCTATCTGTGACCATACCCAATCCCATGGGTACTCCTCTCTGCTGGGAACGTCATCAAGTGACTGTGGAATTATTCTACTCCATGACAGAAAATACGCAGAAAAACCAACAAAAATGACAAATAACGAAAACGCAAACGACAGCCTACCAGGGCACAAGGGGGGCGTGGCTTCAGCCTGGGCTGGCTCTGATGGCACCGCCTCCGGGTCATCGCCGTGGCTGTCCCGTATCCGGTCCACCATGGCAATGATGCAGTTCAGGGCCTTGGCGACGTTTGCCCACACCCTGTCCTAGAGCATTCGGACATAGGGCAGCTGTTAAGCCCTGCACCCTAAGCTGCCACACCCCCTCCACATAGAAACACTCAGGCCCCTCGGCGGTCAGTGTGACCCTTATCTATCCTGTATGGAGCCACACCATATTAAATTAATGGGTGGGAGGGCCATGTGCTGTCAATTACTGATTCAACCAATGAATCCCGCAGGCTGATTCAACCAATGGGATGTGCCAGGGGCCTAGCCAATCCAGTTACTGATCGCCAATCCAGTTACTGATCGCCAATTCATGGTCATTTATCCAAAAGCATCCCTCTCATGTGACAGTGTGTTTGGCCAGGCACGCATATACTTTCACGCTTAATTTGAACCTCTCAATTCAGACAACTGGAGAAGAAGACTTCCCAAAAACAAATACATGATGGATCTATTTGAAATTGTATGCTAAAGGCAGTGAACTTTATTGATAGCAGTTCACGTTGACCGAACATCGTTAACAGTGCGATCACCTTTTACTCCGATTCTGAGCTCCGCCTTTCTGTTTACAGGCGGAACTAAAGAGCACTGATGTTCGGGTCCATAGATCACAGATTAAACACCTCGCTGGGCTGCTACAGGACCCGGCTGCTAGCGATCAGCTGTCGGAGACTGTGAGTTACGCTGCACAGCCAGCCCTCGGACACCCCCACACCAGCATCCTTGGTGAAAGGTCTTTCTGAAGCTCTGAGACCAAAAATCGCCTTTTGCACAACAGACACTTGCACTGTTTTGTGGTACATCGTTTGCACTATTCTTATTTCGTTTAAAATTGATTATAATTTTATTGTTTTTTTCTTGTACATACGTACAAGCACATGTACATAGGTTATCATTGTTGTATTTATTTCTATCTAAATATTCCTTTGTTGTCCTTATCCCTTTCTATATTAGCAGACAAAAGAATTTCCCCTCATGGGACTTAGTAAAGTTCTATTCTATCCTAACTATTCCATCCTATCATGAATGTAATTTTATCTCATCAGACAGAAGGGTTAGTTTAAACTTGCCCATTCCTCCTCGTCATACTCAGAGTGATGGGGTATGGAGTCCTGGGCTTTCTGAGAGGCAGGGCTGTCCGCTGTGGGCGGGGTCTCACCGCCAGCCCTGCCCACATTGTTACAGACTGGGGGGCCCAGCTTGCTGACGTAGCCTGGGCGCGCGGCATGCAGTGCCAAGAGGGCCGTCTTCACCAGCTCGTCCTTCAGGGCGTGCACAAACTGCTCCGTCTGTGATATGGTGGGAGGGGGGGAGAGATTCAGACAGTGCCATTGGCTGTTTGGGTTGGCACGGTGATAAGGAAAGCCCCCCCCCCCTTTGCTGCAAAAACCAAAGCAACAAAACAGACCTGCAAAGTTACAGCCCATTCGAGGACAACATCTGTGGGAAGCCAAGCCTGAGTGGGTGACAGGGCTGCCCAAGAGGCGTGGCAACAAAAATCCTCCAATGGAGCCAAACAGATCCTGTCGGCAGTTACATTTCTCTGACCAATCAGCCAGGAGCGCCATGCCCCGCCTTCCTCCCCTTGGACTCCAAAAGTAACCTGGGGTCAGCTGAGGCCCCACTGTTATTTAAACTGGGCGGAAACAGGTCGGGAGGGGGAAGGAAGAGCCAGAGGTAATGTGCTTGAGGGTCAAGTTGTGTTGTGCCTGCAAGTACCAGCAATGACAACAGGGCTCATACACCAAGAATGTGTCACGACAGGTGGCAAAAGGCACCGGGGCTCAGTCTGGCACCATGTCGCCTTGATGTCCATAATCACACGGCCAGACGCGATCCGAGAGTACGGCGTATAAACAAAGCTGATGGTGCCATTTCAAAATGTAAATAATGAATATATTTATGATTATATTTATCTCCACCAGCAACTGCATGGGATTAATGAGGAAAAAATAATGAACACAAAGGGGTGGAACTTGCATACATATTTATATTGTATGAATAAATAATAAAATTTACAAAATTTATTGTGAGGAAAACACTAATAAATATCCCATTAAATTACTTTCTTTTATTACTGAATGCTACTAATTATATTAAAATTCACAATATTAAACACAATCCACCCTTTCAATTATTAACTGAAATGATTAAGCGGGTATTTTTATCTAACAAACAGCCTGTATGGGATAAACAGTGGCAGATGGATAGATATTGTTTTATCAGAATCAATGCACATAGTTTGCTTTTTTACTATTGCAATTCAGAAACTTAGACCAAAACCTTACCTTGTGGAGGATTTCCCATAATCCAAAGCTGACCTGAGTCAGTGAGATGCTATCAGACTCGTATGGATGTAGGTTTCACCACCCACACGCCCAGCCGCTGGTTTCCCTCCGGAGATGGTGAGATTTACATCGTTGCTGTAATTATTTCCAACTTTATTAACAGAAAGACGGCTCAGACCTCTGGGAGCTCCTATTATTTTACGCCTGGCAAATATTCGAACAGCCTGTAAAAGCTGATGGACCCCAGCTGAGCAGCCAGTTGAGTGGCTAAGTCCCGTTTGTTTCCGTGACTAATCCGTAGACAGGCTACCCTAACGACCATGAATGAGATCCCTGGGACCAACTGCAGCATTGGAGACAAAAGAACTTACTGAGATCGGCGCCCCCAAGAAGGGCTCTGTAAGCGCATTCTGCTTTTGGAACGACCCGTTTAGTACAAGCCCACTCTCCCCAACCCTAACGCTACACAGCTCGGACCGGAGCTCCCTGGGACTTGAACCCATAACCTTTGCATCATTAGCGCAATGCTCTACTTGCTGAGCTACCGTGCATGCATGGGTGCACCCTGGGCGCGTGCAGGCCCGCCCGGCATAGCCAGCTGTCCTTTACGCCCCGGCTCACTGTAATTAGCAGCTCTGCTCCTGCCTGGCCCTCGATAAAACCACTGAGATTCCTGGGAACAGAGTGGATTCCCAGCAGACGGAGTCCTGCCGTCTCAGCTGTTAACCATCCGACAGTCTCTCGGAGCTGGCAGTCTGCCTTGCCGCACCGCCGGCAATCGGCACTCTCCCCCACGATTCGAGGACCCTTGGCCGCCTGCCAGACCGCGGACAAATCCCCAAAGGTAAAACGGCAGGCCACCCCTCCCCTGCAACGGCCACATGCACCCCCCTCCCGGCCGAGTCGCCAATCAAACGCCATGGCGCTGACCAGCCCAACTCGCCCGCGACTTTAATCAGGGCGCCGGGGCGACCGTCACGAAACGAATGTACCAATTAAGCCAGCTGATTGGGCTCTATTCCGCAGCGGCGAGAACAATCTCCGCGAGCAGATTGCAATCTGACAGCACCAGATGCAATTCATTAATTACGCCGATAAAACAAAGTCTATAAACCCGCCGCCGTGGCAATTTATTTAGTTACTTTGGCATTTAGCGACCAATTGCGGGACGGCCCACACGGGGCACTATTAACCACCTCAAGCCCCCCCCACAAAGACCGACCCCATGGTGGTCACGTTAAGCAATTTCAGTTTCAATTTCAACTCCTAACCCTACAGAGGAGCATTAGCATAATGCATTCATAACGCGGACCCGACCCGATCAGGGAACCACTCGGAGATTAGGGCGGAGATTCAAGCTCCTGATGAGAGGATGCTGGTTCAGCCTGAGGTTCGGGAGACACTGATAAGCCCTGGAGTGAAGGGATCCAGGCAGTGTTTTTGGACACAGCCTGAGAATCGCAATTCAGGCAGCTTCTTCCTGTGCCAAAGTGACTTCCTTCCTGTTATACGAGTTTCTCATTCCTGGGTGTAATAGGCTGCAAACACCGAGAATCAGGTACTGGCGGTTTCTTGGGCCCCGACTCAAAAAGTCACGTCAGGGTTCCCCCCCTTTACCCACCCTGCCCCGCCAAGAGTCACATAATCATCGCTAACTATTTGGTTCACAGAACACACTTCTTCATCTTCTCCCAAATAAGGAATGCCAGTATTTAATATTTAGTGCAGTAACGATTTGTGGCCAACAGGGGGCAAATGCGTGCTTAAATTGGTGGAAAACAAGGGGGCAGGTCAGTCCATGGTTGACGACGGCTGACTCCCATACCAAACTCATGTCCTCGAAGATGATGCCACAGCCTTTTGGTAGGACGGAAAGGCGATAACGCACCTTGTCAGAGAGCGTCTGCAGCGCCTCCTTCAGGCAGTCGAGAGATTGCTGCTGGGCAGACTCCAGGAGCCGGTCGGCGAGGCTGGAGATGAGGGGGTGCAGCTGGCCGATGCGGGTGAGGACCTGGCGGGCTTTGGCCGTGTCCTCTGGGGAGTAGTAGATGCACTGGTACGCCGTGCTGAAGCTGATCGGGGGGGGGGGGGGGGGGGCGGGGGGGTGGGCCCCCTGGTGGTCCGCCAGTCAAGGGGGGGGGTG
>JAODKM010000078.1:1293797-1308410 GCA_026780845.1 Petrocephalus sullivani
GGGGGGGGGGGCGGGGGGGGGGGGGGGGGGGGGGGGGGGGGGGGGGGGGGGGGGGGGGGGGGGGGGGGGGGGGGGGGTGTTAGTGAGGTGTGGACACCATGCTGGTCATCAATTAATGGGGGAGGGTTGCAGCTGCTATAAACCATGACTAATGGGAGGGTGAATAAAAATGGACACGCCCCCCCCCCTCGCTCAAGACGTTTTCCTGAGAGCAGCAGAAACGGCTCTGTGCCGGGGGGGCTGCGTCCCACATCGGGACGCATGCGGCCGTGTTTTACAAGTCGAGAATTTCCCCTGACGGCACAGAGAAAGAGCCCAGAAAAGATCGATACAGAACGAGCCCTGCATCTGCAGAATTTACATCCAGATCAATGAACTCGCGCTGAGGCCTGTAGTACCACAAGTGTCCAAGAGGGGCAGCAGCTCAGCAGGGGGTTACGAAACCGGCATGCAGATTAAACATCTGCAAGTTCAGGCTCCTGGTAAAGGCTTGGCATGCATTTTTTTTACACAGTTTTAACATGCCTGTCAGCCAGTCTGTCCATAAGATTAATAGCCTTAGAAACTTAACTAACCAGTGAGGTACATCTCAAACATATATTGGGACTTACAGTACTTATAACAGAGAGATTACAATGGAGGTGACCACGTTTTAGCCAGGAGCACGTGACCTGCAGTCACTGTATTCTCCTTCCTGAACAATCCAGATATGTGGCGCCTTCCCACCCTGCCCGGCCCCGTGAGGCTGGCAGGAGAGGCAATTAGCGACACTCGCGGCTAATTAAAAAAACAAAGGGCCTTTCAGCCGGAGCAGGAGCCATAAGGCAGGGCAGGGCACACCGAGGCCATCTCGCCGCGCCGCTCGCCGTCGTCCCAAACACGCCCCATTAACGAGGGAGGGGGCCTCCGCAAATGACACCACACTGCGGCGCTCACATGACGCCCGACATCCCGGCTCTGTACTCGGCCCTCCCTGGCCATGCCGGCTCCACGCTTAATCAAAGCTTTTACTGCAGCTTTTTTACTGAATCTCCGTACTCTAGTAAAATATTTATTATATACATTTACTCTTCTGTTTTTACCACTCTCTCCCCCCCCCCAGAGCTATTAACTGTCGTGGAGTGGGGGGGCGCTTTAAGGAAATTGAAAGCTAAGAACGGTTTTGTGTGATCCGGCGATTTTATTCATTCTGATTTATTCATTTTGATTTATGTCCATGTTACACGCAAAATAAAAACACAGGAAAACAGGGCAAGCATGAAAGAAGGGTGTGCGAATGGGAGTAAGGAGATGGGGCTGGGTTACTGGGAGGCTGCCCACCCCGGAGCCCTTCCCAGCATGCACCGGTACGGCGGCATCGCGCCGCTTCTGCTGCTTTAATCTCTGAGCAGGCTTCTCGCCAGGCTCAGCCCCGGCTCCGTCCCTGACTGTCTCTGCTCCAACATGTGACAGTAGAGGGGGGCTTTTGGCTGGTTTAAGCCTTTCAACCCTCATGGGCGGCTCGGACAGCCCGGCTTGGGCCGGAGACCCAGAACGAGCAAACAAGGCGTACTGATGGACGGCTGGGGGAGGTTTGCGCAGGTGCTTATTTTGGGAAGGCAAACCCTCTCTGGGCTTTGCAACTAATTCCAAAAAACACAACAAATGTTTTTCCCTGTTAATTTCCAGCAAGCCGAACCGATGTCTAGCTTCACAACCAAAAAGACATCAATAAAGAAACAGCAACATCTTTTGACTAAATTCACATAAAACATCATTCCTTTTCTCTCCTTCAGCATCTACTGTAATTGTAAAGCTGTGATCCATATGAAAGGCTCATTCGCACAGTGGAGCCTCCACAGTGAAATTGGGAGCTAAACTGTCAAACAGGCGAAAATATTTCCCCATTTTTCTCCCTGCAGAAACAGGGAATACAAAGGAACATGAATACATTGTGAATGATGAGAGAAACAGAGGATGCATCAATTACTGTTTCATTAACCCGGCCATCTGAAGCACATAACTAACTAAGAACAGGAGGCTGATATCTACTCTGAACAGTGAACTTAAACATCACAGTGAAATACCACGTTTAAAGGTACAAAGAGTACAATGGGAGCCCCCCCCCCCAACCCCCCCACCCGGATTTGAAAGGAAACCCACTAAGCTACAAGTTGTCACCCTCAACCAAGAAGTTGCCTGGAATCAGCAGCTCGATCTGTGTCTCACCCATCAGCTCCTTCCTGCTGCCGAAAAGGTTTCGAAAATTAAATAAACTCTAAATTCCTGACAGGAAAGCATGTGTGAGTACTGATGGCTTTCCCCTGCGTTCTCAGTCTTTGACTCTAGTCAGCTTGTTTCTGTCTATATTTTTCTTTAAACACACACACACACACACACACACACACACACACACACAGGCAACAAGAAAAGCCACAGGGACTTATTTTGTTTTCAACAACTTTAGCAGGAATAACATCCAGTCGGCAGACTACAAAGCCCTAAACTCCGGCCAAACATTTGAAGAATTCCTACCATAATGAAAAAGCCCCTCGTCATGGCCGACATTCATGGCTTGGGGTGGGTGTGAGGAAAACCAGCCAAGTGAGCTGAATTTATTGGAGACCCTCAATGACTAAGGGAACCTTATTATGGTCAGATTATCACATTCCTCCCATTAAAACAACGTCTCCGGGGTTCAATTAAGAAGAAATGAGAAATTAAAGGGTTTTTAAGAATCACCATGGCAGAGTGACGCTTGGATTACAGAGGAGAAATGGGCACATTCCGGCTGCGCACTCATCCCGCGAGGGTTGCAAGCAGGATAACTCTCCGACATGTCAATGCGGCTGACTGGGTCCTCAATACCTGCCGAATGGCGGATCTGAGTCCAACAGGTCAGCGGTGGCCCAAATCTGCTTGGGTACACCTCTCTTGCTTCTACTATCCAATCAAAAGAGACCGCCTCCCACCCGCTCCGAAAGAATCTGGCAGAATGAGGCTGAATCTGGACCCTGGAGCAGCAGTAAAACACGGAAGACAGTTCAACTAGCCAACCTTCCACGAGCATCATAACCAGAACCGACTGGAGAATTCGATACAACAATAGTACTTCTCCTCCCTGAAATTACCCATCAATGTATATTTTGTTTTTCTCCATGACACATGCAGTATGTAGTTCAATATAGACTTAGCGTGCGCAACCCACACGGCCGGTATCTGCCAAACCGGGTAGATAATTGGAAATCTGAGCCAGAATGAGTCATTGACAAATTAAAAGTGGAAACCAAAGGGTGGCCGATTCACAGGGATCGGGCTGCGATGTAACCTCCTGTCCCACAAAAAGGGACGCAGCTGTAATGTCTTTCAAAAACGATATGGTGTCGTTGCATGTGGGGGGTAAATTGAGCGATCGCGTCCAGGTCCCCGGGCAAGTCACGGAAAACCACAGGGCAGCTGGGAGGACCCGCCTGCCAGCCTCCGCGGGATCCCAACCCGCTAACGAGCGCGTCGCACACCCCGCCACTCCTCAAATCACAGTGGCCCAATAAACTGTGACGCACTAATTAGCCGCCTCTATCCACCAGGAGGGCAGCGTGTGCAGAAATGAGCCATCGCATTAAAAAGGCAGCACTCAACGAGATGCCTGGGAACTGTCACCCACCCCCCCGGGGCATAGAGATGGCAGCACCAGAATGTTGTGGGTTCGAGTCCCAGGGCTGACCGTAAGACAGAAGACAGCAGCATTTCTATGCACCGGTGTGCGTGCAGAACGCGACGGCAAGCTGTCAAAATCCAGCCAGCCCTGAGATAAACCACATTATTCTCTTTTCGGTCTGCAGTTATTCTTTTCCAAGAAGCCACGAGCCCCCCCTCCGCTTACACCCTCTAAGACGCCAACAGAACCTTAAAGAGGAAAATATGAAGCCGGCCTTTTGTTCTGTAATTTGTCGTTTCCCGTTATTTATAGACGCGGGGGTGTGAATCGCGGCAACGCAGGCAATCTGGAAACTCAGACTGACACGTGGGAATCGAGCGGCAGGACAGGCGAGCGGGCCGGCATCGCGAGGAGTCGGTGACTTCCGGAAGGTTCTGTTGCCTTGAGTGTTTGCGATGGTGGTGTGGCTGAGTCAACAATGGCTTGCCTTGGGCTGGCGGGGAGTCCCTCTGGCCGTTTGATGCACATCAAAGGCCCACGTCGCATTTGATTATGCATTAGAAGTTGCAGGGAGACTGGCTGCAAGCCATTTTTATCCAAGATGGCTTAGGAAGCTTTATAGCATCACATCTTAGGCTGTATCAGAATAAGACCTTGGTCAGCAGGGGCACCGGTGAGACGCGCGCTTACTTCCTCTTCTCCGCTTCATGTCGGCTGAGCAGCCTCTGCAGGCCGCCGTTTTTAAAGCCCTGGGAGTGGGCTGCCGGGGCCCCCACTGTGATGACATCATACATGGCATCTGTGGAGAGACACAGGGCAGGTTGGTCAGTACCCCCACCCATCCAAAACTCTTACACACATCATGTGCAAGAATAGACTGCTGCTATTCTTGTTCATAGTCTTGTTACCTCTCGGTTGGATTATTGTAATTCCCTCCTCCTAGGTCTTCCCCAAAAAACCCTTCACAAGTTACAACTCATTCAAAACTCGGCCGCTGGGATTATTACCAGGACACCATCCCTTCACAGCATCACACCCATCTTGCCGCTGGGATTATTACCAGGACACCACCCCTCCACAGCATCACACCCATCTTGCCGCTGGGATTATTACCAGGACACCATCCCTTCACAGCATCACACCCACCTTGCTGCAGCTCCACTGGCTCCCAGTCAAGTTTCGTATTAAATTCAAAACCCTTCTGTTAACGTTCAAGGCCATTCACAACCTGGCACCTCTGTACCTGCATGATCTCCTTCATACTGCCACCCCCTCTCGTACCCTCAGATTGTCTTCTTCTATTCACTTGGCTGTTCCCTCTGCCCCTCTTACCACCATGGGGTACAGAGCCTTCAGTGGCTCTACTCCATGGCTCTGGAACTCACTCCCACCTGATATTAGAAACATCAACTGACTTTCACTTTTTAAATCTGCATCAAAACCCATCTTTTCAAATTAGCATTTTTTCCCTCAAATTTCCCCAGGCCTGGCTGCAGACCACACCCCCACACCTGACACCAGACCACACCCCCAGGCCTGTCTACAGACCACACCCCCAGGCCTAGCTGCAGACAACACTCCTAGACCTGACAACAGACCACAACCCCAGGCCTGCCTGCAGACCACACCCCCAAGCCTAGGTGCAAACCACACCCCAAGACCTGACAACAGACCACACCCCTAGGCCTCAATGGCCCGTGCTGGGTTGCTGTCTTTCCCTGGACTGTCATTCATGCTTCCACGTGGATCCATTCTCATTCCCTCAAGGGAAAGAGCCTTATGGTCTTTATACGACTGAGGCTTTCTGAGGAGATGGGATTTGGCGGGGGAGGTTCCGGAAGGAGGTGTTGGCTCCGGTGAACCTGATTTTCGACCTCAGCGGCCCGGGGACCAAGTGAATTGAAAGGGTAAAAATTTTAAAATATTTCAATAAAACATCTTTTTGTCCCCTTTGTGACTGTCTGACAGGGAAGACGGGGACATTTCAGGAAATGCCACCCCCAGGGACACAGAGCAGCATTTAAAGAGGAATGCAGAACGTGGGGGGGGTGCCAGGTGAAGACGTACGTCCCTGTGGCCAATCCTCCTTCCCCGGGATGAGGCGCTAACAGTCACCGGCAAGGTGACCCGCTATATAAACTGAGTCCTAATCGGTTCTTCCAGAGGCAGCAGGGAATGTATGTGGGGGGGCGGGAGAGTGCATGAGTGGGGGGGGGACAGGAAAATATGCTGAAAAAATGGCCTGATTGGACCCTGGGATTCCTAGGTGGAGACCGGACTGGAGACTTTATTCTGTCCTGTTATCCAGCAGACACCTTGATCCATAACAACATGCATTTTTGAGAAATCAGGGTCAGCCAGCCCTCATAGAATCTGGGGGTTAAGGGCCTTACTCAAGGACCCAACGGTGGAATCTCCATGCCGACCCCGGTCACAGGGCACAGCATCCAAACCCACTGAGCCGCGCAAAAGAACTGCGGATACACCGATCACACGGAACAGTTCATTCTTAACCCGTCGGCAAGTTTTGTTTGAGTGAGATAGTTATATTCCGGAAATGCTTCCTGGGAGGGTTATAAAGTCATGCCAAGTCTCCCGGCACAGGAGCGCCTTTGTTACCGCCACAAGAAAAAGTGGATGGGAATTTCAAATGAATAAACTGTCTTCCGTGGCCACACAGAGGTCGCCGTAGCTCTGCGCATCTTTGCATATTCAACACAATAAAAGAATTCCCCCTGTGTAAAAACCAACACTGGCTGAGGTGATGACACTGGATGCCGGCGGGTTTACGCAGCAAATAGGGACGAGATGAGAAAAGGGCAGGCGGACTGCAAAGGTCGATCCATTTGACGTTCTACCGATTCTACCGTTTGCGATGCCGGCGTCTGACAGGCTGCTGAGAACCTCTTCGGAGCAGAAAATGTTAGCAGCCAAAACAAAAGTGGGGGAAAAGGTTATAGTTTCTATTTATACGGCATAGGCATGGGGTCGTGGGTGGGAGGAAGACGCCAGCGCCCCCCAGTGTCTAACCCACGAGGACCATCACTGTGCCCGCTCTTCATGTACAGTCGCCACAGTTTAACGTTTACTTCTGCAAATCGCCATCCGGGTTCCTGTCAAGTCCTAGAGACGACGGTGTCAGTCATGGGGAGCAATAACCGAGAGGGTTCGTGGGCGGGGCTACATCTGCAGAGTGGCATTCTGGGAGAAACTGGGGCTGGGAGGAGGGGGCACCCGGTGGGAGCCGCTGCTCTGAAGCGCAGGAGGCGACTTGGCGGCGGCTCGGGTTCCCTGTCCGCCTTCGTTAGCGTTTAGCCGCCGGGTCCCCGGTGACCTCTCGCTAAGCGCATTAGCCAGCTGTCTCCCTCGCGTCAGGAGTGAGGGGGAGGCGGGGCGGACTTCCCATGGCTGGAACTCCTAAACTGTCTGTCCCACTTACCCTGAAGCACGGCGCCTGAGCACACTGCGGCCTTCACTCACTGAGGAGTACCTGCGCTGACGGGCCGCGCTGGGCCTCGGTGGCGGGCGGACAGACGCACCTGCTCCCCGCGGGCACGTGACGCGCATCCTTTGGGTGTGCAGGTTGATAGGCACGAACTCCAAGTACTTCTGGCCTTTGTGGCAGCTGGGCTTGAAAGACGGTCCTGAGGAACAAAACAAGAAAAGGAGGGAAAAAGAAAGATTAAGGAAAACCAGCCGAGGGGCCGGAACAGCGATCAGGGCCCAGACTGTACATCCCGGATTATAGAGACTCTCTGATTGGCTGATACTAGCTTCATGTTTGCAGATGCAGGAACATTATAAAGGAAATTTTTTTACAAAATAATGGAGAAAAGACTGGAGAAAAGTGTCTGCAAATAAATACATGTAACGATTAATGTTAAAATAGTTATAGCACCGAGGCAGCAGTCACAGAGACGTCCCAGTGAAGAGTTTTGGGTTAAGGACACAACAGTGGGGGTCACGTGTGTCTCTCTCTGATCCACTTCATATTCTGCCAGGTGACAGATAAAGTGACCATGACCTCCAGTTTAAAAAAAGCGGCCCGTGATGCTTTGCACACCACTTGATTGACTTTGATTGATGTTTACTACGGGCATGGGAAGGACACAGCGAAGGCAGAGTCCAGCAGCATCCTCCACCGCATGCCAAGACTGTCCCCCCAGCCCGGGGACTGCTCTGCCGGGCCCGCACGTGACAGGGGTGCAGAATGGGCCGGGGACGGGGGGTGGGCCCTACAGGGGCTTGTGGGGGTCAGAGCCACAATCCAATGACACACAGGAAGGGGCACTAAATGAAAAATAATCCAGGAAGCGTTCTAGGACATAATTCCAGAAATACCAAATGCTCTGGGTGACTGGGGGGGGGGCGATTCTGCAACCAGGGCTCGTCCTCCAGAGGCAGCAGGTGTTCTGGTGGTTAAGGAACTGATCCTGTGATCGAATTAAGGTTGCTTGTTCCAGTCCCAGGAGGAACAGTCTTAAGTACCAATTATACAAATCAAATCCCCGCGGAATAAATTAATTAATAACACCCGAAAGTAACACAAATACAAATTACTGCAAATGCCATGAATTCCCAAATATGTAATTAAGCCATATAATATTTCAGAAGCACCTGTGTTCTGAGCTACATTACAGGTTTCTAATTTGCCTTTATTTCCTCCAGATAATACAGTAAATTTTAAGTTAATTTAAGCATATAATTTTCCTGGCATGCTGTCCTTTAGTTTAACGTGACCCAAAAAAGGAAGGCTGAGCCACATTCAGCATAAATGGCCAACCCATAAGCCACGCCAACTCACCACAGCAGCTGGGGGGGTCGGGGAGGGGGGTCCAATCAAAACAGCCGCGTGCTGACCGGAGTCACCGGGAGTGGATGACAAAAGAAGAATGGCTATTTGCTGATTTGATTACAACGCTGGCAAATCTCTGCAGGGAAAACAATCACTTTGGGAAACGATTCAGTCGTACATCCCAGGGTCAGGTGATCCAATTAAAAAATTAACGGGAAAGAAAAATGCCGGCCCTGAGGATCGACTGGCCTGCTAGCGTGGCCCACGCCAAAGGTGCTGCTTATCTGGGAAGAACATGATCTTTCCTTTAATAATAATAAAAAAACAGAAATTGATATGAACACACTGACGTTTTGGGGAAGGCCTCGTGCTGTGGGCGGGGGTCCCCAGCGTCGGAACGGCTCGGGAGACATGCCGATGGGGAAAACATGCCGGATGAAGACTGCCCCCCGATTCCAGGCAAACACTTGAAAAACGTTGACCGGTGAGCACAAACATAGTAAATGAGCCCGGGCTGATGCGGGTCATCTTAAGATTCGTGTGATGTCAAAAGACCACTGGAAAAGGACTGGGCTTGGATCAGCCCTGATTCACTGGAACCACGGGAGAAACCACACCCCCTGGAAGGTGCATGGCCTGTACCTCTCGGTCCTGTCAAATTGCTTTAACCCCTGGTTATTGAGGAACGCTACAAGTCTGCCCCAAGTGGAAAGGATGCACTCTCAATCAGTCTAAGTGGCGATAAAGTTCAGCTCCATCCCAGCTGGTCTTTAATTCATGCCGGACTTCAAATCTAACAGATGGAAATTAATTATTAACGTGTCACATGGGCCATATTAACATGTGACTCTGCGGAGACGCACACGACCTGCCACTGGGAGCAAGCGAAAAAGGAAGGAGACCAGGCAACTAAAACGGCTGCCGTGCCTCGTATGACCTTCTTAAAACATCGACACAGCAAGATGCCAGTGCCGGATTTAATAACCTGCTCTAACTACTGACCCTCATGTTTACAGAGCAGAGCAGGCCATAGCAGGTAGAGGAGGGACCAGGCTAGCTATGATGGGTGGGGCCTCTCACTGAGGGGCAGGGTCTATCAATGAGGGGTGTGGTCTGTCAGTGTGGGGCGGGGCTTACCTGTCAGCTTGCTGAGCTCCCCGAGGGTCTCCTGATAGTTGTTGATTACTTGTCCGTAGTGGGCGATCACCTCCTTCCGCAGGTTGTCCCAGTGTGGAGACAGCTCACCCAGGTTTTTCAGGTCCTCTATCCTGGGGGGAGGGCAGGGAGGAGACTGTTACACCCCCCCCTTCACTGTGTGGGGCTGTCACCAGGCTCCCTTCATATTCAGTGATCCAGAAGGAGAACAGAAAACATAAGACAGCTCCCAGAAACCCAGTTACTCCCGGTCTGTCGTAGTAGGGGATTCCCAGGAGTAATGCAATGCTCGGCCAAAGCATCGCTACGTCGGTCACTAATTAAAAAATTAGTTACTGTCACACCAAACCACGTCACCCAGTGGTTAAAAAAGAAAAAAAAAACAGCCTGAATCACATGCAAAATCTGCTGGTTTTCTGCACTATGAATTTTGCTAATTAAACCGCAGAAAAGGACAAATTTCAACCAATTCGATAATTTACTGATGAAGCAAATACGCTCAGCTCTCTGCACATTTGTCAGGGGTGCCCACGCAAGGTGTGAGAACCCAGAAAGTGTCGCCCAGAGGGATGGAGAAGAGAAGAGGCATATCTGCTGGAGAATATGTCTTCATCCTTCCTGGCTATTTCACCTTGGTGGACTGGAGAAAAGCAACACTGAACTTCCTACCTCTGATGCCAATGCAGGAGGATAATAACTCGCTAACAAGGCCCGGCTCAGTGCTGACTGGTCCGCCCGCTCTTACGCTCCACGGGGTCCGACGTGACTGACGACAGCCTGTCCTGCAGCACAGTGACCCAGGAGGTGGTGGTACCGCTGTCATACCTCAGTCGCTGGGATTCTGGATTCCGGAATATTCATAGGTAAACTCATAGGCAAACTCTGCTGGATGTCCTAAACTGGCCTTAGCCTGTGTGAGTGAGTGTCGAAAAGATGGATGCACATCCAGATAAGAGTTTTTGAAGATGTGCTCGTTTCCGTAAACCCCGCTGACATGTTAGTTTATCAAGTAGTCATCCATCCCTTTCTTATATATTTTTACTGAAAGCTGCGTCATGTTGCAATCAAAGTTCACTAATCGACATTTCTCGAAGAAGAGACAGGCTGGAAATCTGGTGGCTTGACCAAGGAGGTAAACACAGGTACGCGCAAACATCAAAATCACCAAAACATCAGATTGTCTTCCTTTGGTCGAAAGATAAATTTGACACAAGTTCCATAATCTTCTCCCCTTCTCAGAAAAGGAGCAGCTCACCACATCGAATGACGCAAAGAAATGGTCTTGTGTGACATGACCAGAGACACTGAGGTGACCCAGAGCCTTGCCAATGTCCATAGCGCCTACACGGCTTGGCCAATCAAACGATTCCCAGTGACGAATCTCTCCGGGTCATCTAGTGGCATGTGTGCCTTTTGAGGGGAATTCTTCCAGACGGATTTCCATTGCTAATGGAGTCTTTATCTGCTGAACACAGGTGGACCGCAGCTCCCAAATGTTTGGAAAAGAACTTCCGAAACGTGCTTCATTAATAATAGGATTAACCGCCATAATAGAAGACGAATTTACATATCAAACAATGGCTGATTCTTATGTAAATTTGCACTCGAGGCTTGCGTGCTTCAGTAATACTTGCAGCAAGCAGATAAATATCTTTAAACGCAGGAAACATAAGTTTGTATTTTGAAGATAATAAAACTGTGAACAAAATAACCCCTGTGCTCTTGTTTGTGGAAAATTGACGCAAAGCCTCAGTTTCATAGCACATGTTGATTTGAAGATAAAAGTTGGTGACAAAGCGCGCTGTGTAGCCTGAGGCAGGCAAGCTTAATCCATTACCTACTTTAATTGTCGCTAGATTTCTCTAGCTTGTGGTCAATCATCGGAAACTCAGCCGAGCTGCACTTAGGCCTAGTTGGCTCCTTGACAATTGTATGCCTGTGATGTACTATCTGCTTTGCTTGCATGCTGCTTTGGATGAAAAAAAGTGTGTCTGCTAAATAAATGAAGTGTCAAACGCCCAAAAATCTCTATAAGACACAAACACCGACGCAAAGGCGCATTTATAAATAACCCACTATGGAGTGAGCTAGCTTTTCCTAAGAGCCTGTTTGCTAGAGTGTAACCACAAGCTGCAGAACAGAGTATAGAAAACCACAGCATCACCATAAAGTGAGAGGCTCAACTACAGGGCAACCTAGGGGGCAACATTAATCAAAGGCATAATAAACAGGCATTGTCATCTAATGGCATGCATCCAGCACCACTGCGATCGCTGTATTCCACAGTAGTCCTGCTTGCTGGTTATAAGTGTCCTTAAGATTATTCAGCTGTGACCACGGCTATATGAGAACACATGGACGTGTGGAAGAACATCAGGAGCTCCTAGGAAGGCAGCCAGCATCAGGCCACCAAGAGTTCCGAGCTACATCTGCAGGTGACAGGGAGGGGCACTCTGAGGGACTATCGCCCGAAAACGCGGGGAAGACGCCCATCGACTTCACAGGCTAACGCGCTCGATAATATCCGGCCGCTTCTTCATCTTCTCACATTAATTTGTCCCTAGAAGAACAGAGGCCAAGACACCAATCAAGATATTAAGCAGGAGGAATAATAAATAAATGCTTCCGAAGCACAAAAAAGAGCTTGGGGAGATTAAGAGAGGGCCAGCAGAGAGCAAATGCGTTTGTCAACGTCAAAGGGACTGCACGATAGACTGGCTGTCGTTGACTTCAAAGCCGTGCAAGGGAGGAAGAGACGCCCCAGCTCACGGCAGCTGCACTTTGTGCGCTAAATTATTTGTCAGTCACAGCCATCTGTTTCTGCCTGTCCGGGGTTTCCGGGGATCGATAGAAAGGCCCAGAAGCCCACAGACGTCTTCAGAAGTAGTCTCAGACTGAATGGGGCCAGGGACAAACAATGTGCCACTCGAGTGAAGTACTGAATCACGCGTCCCCTGCATCACCGAACATGTTTTGAGGATTTACAGATACCAAGCTGCTGCTCAGGAGGAGGAGCTAAGCGTCACTGTTGACCAATGGGAAAAAGAGGAGGATAATCAATCATAGGGCAGCACAGTCTCTACCCTGCTGGTAGGCGATATGTGTCTTCATGTGTTGTCATCTTTATCGAACGATAAACAAATAGGACTTTCTTTGAAAGCTGCGAGTGACTTTGATGAACAGTTTGAGGAGCAGGGGAAAGGTCACAGTATCAAGCTGGGAGCAGATACATGAGGACGTCCTCATTGCTGAGTGAAGGCAGGAGGGTGCCAGGGACGACAGGCACGGTCAGGAGTAATCAGACCTGACAAATACGGTGAACAACAACAAAAAAACCCTACAAGCTACAGAGCACTTAAATGCGGAATGGGTCCAAATTCAGCCCGAAAAGCCCTTTCGGACCAGAGCCGCCCTGACAGGTCTTCCTGCCTGTCAGTTTCCCGCAGTTCCCCGGGAATATACACCCTGATTTAGATTCAGAGGCCAGAACATTTCACGGTCTGCTCCACCTCGGCCCGGCTGCATCTCCCAGGAGGCACCGGGACGGTTGAGGGCTAATTTCGGTTTTGAAGGTTCGGGAGCAGTATGAAGACTCGGCGTCCTCGGGAGCCCCGGAGACAGCCGCATACCCGTCCCGCTGCGGATCCTTCCAGACCGGGCGAACGAGGCAGGAGGAGGCAACCGCGGAAGGAGCCGTCTGGCGGGCCGACGCGGCCGTTTGAAGTGTTAAACAGACGTGAATAATTAAAGGTCCCACAAGGACGCAGCGGTAAGGGGGTGGCGGCGAGGGGGCAGGCGGGAGTGGGGCTCACCTTGCCGCATCCTCCTGGATGTAGAGAGCCAGGAGCTGCTTGGGGACGCTGAACGACACTGTGCACTCCGCCATCTGCTCCCGGACCTGCATCCACTGGATGTCTGCTGTCTGGAAGCGGTATAGCTTGCTCACAGGGTTCTTGAACACTGGGGATAGGGTGGATAAAAGAGATCTTAGTGGGCTTCAGGAGGCAGAGCTGGAGTGGCAAGCGGCCATCAATGGCCCCCATGTGGAAGCTCTCAGTAGCTCCCGGTCCCTCAGCCCCCGGATCTCAGAGAGTGTGAGGGGGACTGGCGATGGCGAATCAGTCCTCAGGAAAGCCTGTCAGCGCCTTTGTATGGTGACGGGTGACCAAGGCCACACTTACTCTCTTCTACTGCAATAGAGCTCAGCAATGTGACGTCACACTGCAGTGCGGATGGGTAGGAATCGCCATATTGTGTGGCCACATTTGTGCAGCAGGTGTTGCGGTAAAGCAAAGTGTGGATCGATATACTTTATATATACGAGGGACGTTTAAAAGTTTCCGCACTTTTTAAAAACTATTTCAAAACAAATTACAGAGAAAAATGCATCACTTTTCTACAGTCACCTTCTTTTGCGATACAATGATGCAATTTTCTCAGTGTCGTACCAACTCACAACAGTACGGCCATTCTCGACTGTCAATCCACTCATTCCACTCTACGAGAGAATACCTTATCCCCATACAGATCACACATGCGGAGGTTAATGTGTGCCTACTGCCGACAAAAAGCATATGACAGAAAGCTGTTCCTCTTTGCTGCAATTTATAAGTTTCGCAGCCATCTTCACCACAGGGTGACGACTCTTATGCTAACCTGCAAGGGCAGCCGGCTTGCCAGACGGAACTAGTGACATGACCCGATCAGACACAACCAGTTACTGCTCCTCCTGCCTTTACAGTTTCCAGCGAAAATATAAAAGAGCGGAAACTTTTCGAATGTCCCTCGTATGTATTAGTAGTAGGTGATATACACTCACCGGCCACTTTATTAGGCACACTTGTCCAACTGCTCATTGACGCAAATTACAGATCAGCCAATCACATGATGGCAACGTAATGCATTCAGGCATGTTGACATGGTTAAGACGAACCGCTGCAGTTAAAACCGAGCTTCAGAATGGGGAAGAAAGGTGATTTAAGTGACTTTGAACATGGCATGGTTGTTGGTGCCAGACGGGCTGGTC
>JAODKM010000078.1:1308510-1325862 GCA_026780845.1 Petrocephalus sullivani
GGAGGGAAAAGGGAAGTGGAGAAGCCCAGCATAGACAGGCCGCCATCCGGACCGTGTGCAGCCACGAGGGCGCTGGTAAACGGACCCGCATTAGGGATTTCATATGGATTTCTCCATATGCCATTCATTTAGTTTGGGTTGGAATTTCTCTCTGTACAGTCCCCTTTCTATTTGACAAACTATAAGCATGATCCCAAACAGCGAGTCTGAGTCCAATGAGTCTGCCAGTTTGCCGGTTTCTTTTGATTCGGTGCCACACAATATCGTGGCTCCGCCCCATAATGCATTGCATGCCAGCTTCCGTTCCCGAGCTCTATACTACCGAAAGCGCTCTCACTCTAGGCTTTCTGGCATAAAGTGGCCATAAAGTGGAGTATTATAATGTCACCCCAGAAGCTCATAGGGACCAAACTGCCATCCATCAACAGAGTAAACATCAACCGCAACAAAGCACAAAGTAGACTACAGGACCCATAATACTCTGGCCATGAGTTTTTCCCCAATCCGAGAGTGCAGCAGGAGGTCTCTCAGCACATGAAGGCCAGTCCCCACATTCATAAACAAGCCATAATCATCGATAGCTAAATGCGGGCTACTGCAGCACTATCAGGACCTGCAGTTCATGTCATTTGCAGCGACTAATGTCTACTGCGCCTTTAAGATGTATTTGTTTGCATGCTGTTAACTGTCCTTTGTACTGGGTGCGGCTGAACGAGTCAGAGTCCCTAAGTACTCGCTGTATACGGCCAATAAACCATCTTAAATCTTGAAACTAGAGCACATGGGCACAGAGGGGCAGTTTCAGGGCTAAATAAATAAAACTGCCGCCACATTACTCTTACACAGAACACCGAAATGAAAGACGTCTGAGGAGAATTCCCCAACACTCAAGCACTAGCAGGAATATTTATTTCAGAAGCATATGTTTGCTTACATCTGTGGGGTTGGGGGTTCGAATCATGCCCCGGGCTCTTTATTTGTGATTCTGCCTTCGTGGAACACATACAATAGGCTGACTGTGACTGTGTGCCAGGGATAACGAATGGCGGTTCCATACGCCTATTTCCATATTTAAAGTACAAGTACACGCATCCGACTTGAGGGCACGATACCATGCCCGTTCCCATCTGTCGCCCGCCTGATAGGAAGATGCCGTTCTTCCCAAATAATTTTAACCGCAATTAAAGAAATCAAGATGTGGGGAAAGAAAAGCAAACATAATCTGCCCGTTTTTACAGCAGACGGCTTCTCCCTGATTATCCCTGACAAAATCAGAGCGAGGTGTTTACGGAATTAGGTGGAATGATTTCTCGGGGGGCGATGGAGATGTTCCCCTGGGGAATCACAGGCCCGAAAGACCTGGCACATGGTAATCCCAGATGTGGCTGGCAGGGGCAGCTGAGGAGTGAAAAGGGGCTTTTTAAACGCTGTTATCGTTTCAGAGCCAGAGGGCTGGAAGGCGGTTTGACTCTAGCGCTGCTGCCCTTTCCTTCATGGGGAGAGACCTCTGACGAGTGACTGGGAGGCAGGCCGGGCCGAGGCCATTGGATGTGTCATAACACCATCACAGACACCGAACGACCCCGGGGGCTCCCCCCTCCCCTCATGAATCACCCGTAACTGGTCTACATTAGCATAAGCGTATGCTTTAAGTCTCCTCCCTGGGGGGGGGGGCTCAGAGAGAGCCCCGTAACAAGCTTTGGAGGCACACATTTCCATGCCAGGAGCCACTCCACTTTAGGCCGCGTATGAAAACGCCCAAATCTCTGCTTTCATCGTGGCCTCACTATAGGTGCTAATTGTCTCGATGAGCCACTCCAAGGCAAATGAGGATAACGACCATAAGATGTATTCTGTAGAGGTAATTAGCCCAACACGCCCATACTTCATGCACACATCTTATGCCATTAGTTCAGGCATCTCAAACTGCGTACTTTGAACAACAACCAGCACAATGTGGCAGGTGATGGATGGGGCCCAACAGCGATGTGAGGAAACCCAGCCAGCTGAGGTTGACTCGACGGAGTGCTAAGCTGGTCAATTAACCTCCAACCTGCTGAACCACGTTCATCTAAACGGCAAATCCAGCTGTATAGTCTTCCTCCCTGCCCATGGAAAGCACAGGCTTGAAGCCCCATCCAACCTGAGCACCTTGGGTAAGGAATTTAAATGTGCGACATGTCAGCTGAGTCCCGCGACTGGCTGGGAATTGCTCAGGTCATGTAATGCAGCTGCTCAAGCAGGCAGTAGCTGCTAAATGTTGGGAGTGACAGTGATTAAAAATGGGGATTAAAACCTACAAGGTGATTCTTATCTCTGAGACAGAGTAGCGGATGGTGGGATTCAGGTGGGTGCACTGGCACACACAGGTTGTCAACGAGTTAACAAGTCAAACGCCCTGTGATGCGGCGCAGAGAATAACTTGTCACGGCCTCCTCAGAGAAACTCGACTGGATAAAGCTACTTCCAGAAAACCCAAAATGTTGTGCTAGGAATCTATCCATACATTTTCTGAAGCCACCTATCCTGTTCAGGGTCATGGGGGGGTCCAGAGCCTATCCAGGAAGCTATGGGCTAGGAATATACGGTGCAAATTGGTATATGTCTTTGGGTCAAGGGTTGGCAAACAATACTGTAAACATGCACGTAAGTGCTAAATATCTGACCACACGGCAAAGGTGTCGGACGCACCAAGCGTTTCACAGAACCACATGTAGTGTGTCACGGAGTCAAGGGAGGAGTTACGAGATATATAAATCCCGTCAGCAGAGCCCTTATGCATTCCAGAGTGGTGGCAAACTACACTTGGTCACCACGGCGGTAAAACGGCAGGTTAGAAAGGTCGAAAGGAAACGAGGGCAGGACTTACCAGCGTTCATCAGGGGGTTGTTATCTCGGTCATTCAAGGTCCCGTGTGGCGACTCGCAGACCAAGGTGCACTGTAAGAAGAGGGCCACGCTGCAGGGTCAAACGTGCAGCTAAAGGAGAACTTCCTCAGCGACACGCCCGTTTAATCCGTCACAAATAACACGCTAAATTCGAGGTCCTGAAACCGGCTCCTGATCCGAAAGCCGTACGCAGCTTCTCGGATTCCTTTTCTCTGAGGTTTGCTGATGAGCTTCCAACGGCTTCAGCTAATTTGCCCTGTTTTCTAGAAATGCCGCATTTCACCAGAACTCCGGGTGGAAATACAGCAGCACGGATAATACTGGTAATTAGCTAATAAATTACGTCAATTAGGCCGGCAGGATGAGAGGCGGCGTTCTACACGGGCCCGCGGGATGCCAGTTTTGACACGGATGCAACAATTTCTGGAGTTCTGGTCTCCAAACGCAACACCGGCAGGTCCAAACCCGTCACCCACTCAGCATGACTGAGCTGAGATCCTCCCATTACTTCATATTAACTAGTTACCTAGTTAATATGTTAACTAGTTAGTGGCTTTTGTATCTGGGACACAACCTGCTGAGGCTCTACTGACCACAGTGGACCAAATGTATGCAGACACTGGAGCACAAGACTTCTGAGGTATCAGCGAGCCAGAGCAACAGCTGTCTTCTGCTCATATGAAAGGGCCCGAAACACCAGTCAGAAATGGTCTGTGTCACCTCAGAGTAAAATGGGCCTCCTAAACATCCATGGGAATCGTTGATTTCGGAGTACAGCAGCATTTTTTGGGATTGCTTTAGATTTACAAAAAGCATTGCACTAAAGCTTGTTTTAATTTGGATTATAAGACACGTGGGGGTGTATAAACAGCGCTGCTAGTTTAAAACCCCGGACACACACACGCACAGGCAGACATATATACATACATACCTGCGGAGAGACAGACACACACACACACACATAAAAACACACACACAGGCCAGCGAGGGAGCGAGACCAAGAGAGAAACATCAGCGTCTTTTCACATACCTTGTCTCCCGGCTGTTATTCAGCGTGGGGCGACGCGTAACTTATCGCAAGAGAGCAGGCATGCCCCCCCCCAACAGGCCCCCACTGCTGTTACAGGAAACAGGGCCCGAGCTAAGGCACCCGTCAAATAGTAGTGGTAAATTAGGCAAGCGACAGCAGAAACAGAACTGGACCCATAGACCTGGATTCGAGGGGGTGGGGACAGCGTATCTATGAAGCTCACACGGTCGCGCTGCTTTGATTTTGAGCCCCCACCCCCCGATAACAGAAACCAGTGATCAGGTCTGTGACTCTGCTCCCGACGTTTTGAAAAGCCAATAGGAGTCTCCATGTTGGCCTACCATCAGGGGTCACCTGAAGGGCACTGCACTGTGCCGAAACACCACGGGGCTGAGGGGCGAGACTCTTAGAAGAAGCAGTTTGGGGAATGTAGCGCTGGGGGCGGAATTTGGGAAAGCACACATGGAGGGAAACGTGAGCGATAAAGGGCTCACACGCATACACGCGTGCACACACACAGGAACTGTAAAGATAATCTAAGGCTGATGAATCTCACTCAGACCACCCCACCCTCGCTAACGACACTTTAAGCCACGCGGCATCTGGAGAAGGCGATCGCCCGTAATTTAATCTCCCCGGCTGAAAGGCGGCCTGCTCACCTTCTGTCCCGGCACATCTGCCGCGATGTGGTCCACCTCTCCGTCCTCAATCTCCCCCATTTTCAGGCGGCTGACCACGACTGCCCCAACTGCACTGGTACCATCCGAAGTCCTAGTGGGTATGGAGAGAGAGCGAGATGGTGGCTTGGTGAGGGCTTATCCCGGATCCACGTGTTCACACTAGTGCCACCTGATAGACGTGCGTATGTCCGAGAGACTCACTCTGCCCCCCAGCAATGTCCGAGGGCAGAGGCGGAGCTGGGAAGCCCATATTACCGATTCAGCCTTTTCAAACGAAAAAATAAGAGTCCCTCTGCACCAAGCCAACATTTTCAATTACGTTGATTGATCTCCTTTAAATAGCCTCTGTCCCTCTTCGACTTGATAATTAGGAAGGGTGGCAGTGGGGGGTGGGGCGGTGGTGGCTGCTGATGGTGCTGGCCGGCCAGGGGAGGCTTATGGATGGGGTAGGCCAAGCTACAACACCTCACGTCAACTGACCAATGGCGGACACCTCCTGCTATGGCTGCATCATCATCCAGTAGACAGTGGGGTCTCTGGAGTGTGTTGGCGCGCATTCACACTAACAGAGACGCCAGCCATGCTGGGAAACGAAATAAACGTAGCAAGTATATACGATTTCTACACACCATTAGAGATGAACTACTCCACTGAACTTCCAGAACTATTCTGGTAGGTCTATGTGTGCCTGTATGCCCCAGTCACACAGCTAACATTACGGAAGCAAAGGAAACATGAGAGCCTGCAGAGAATCCTGACGGGTAATTCCACAGAAACGTGCAGATCAGCTGGGCGGAGAACCTGTCTGCGTTGCCAGGAGACACATGTGCCGTGGCGATAAACTCTGGAGATCCGGAGGAGTCCGCAGCATGCTGCATGGCCTGCCCCATTGCGCCTGGTGTTCGGAAGCCCCGACGGACCACGTTCCTCCGACTAATCCGCTTGGCCCCTACATGACAACCAGCTGCCTGAGGAGCTTTGACAAAGCACGGAAAATCACAAGCACCGGTCTACTGGCTTGAATTCTGAATTATTCAAAGGAATGGGAGGCTCTTAATAAGGCACTCTGTGGTTAAGCGGAGCGGCGAGCAAATCGGGTGGTCGATGTGAGCAATGCTACAAAAATCCCTACATCTAGGAAACCTGATTAATCAAAGTGGCCACTGAAGAAGTTCTTTGAGGCGACACCTCAAAAACAGCTAGAATGCTGCTTATTTATCTTTCCTTGGCATCAGGAGCATTATCCAAACCTCTGTTGTAGGTCCATCAGCACAGCATCAATTGGGCAAGTGAGTCAATAATTCCGGATGGTAAAGAGCAACGTTAAAATGCAATTCTTGCCACAGGGTTGCGTCCATTACCCACCAACACAAAAATGGCACCTTGGTCCACACGATAGGACTCCAGGTGGACCCACCCCACCCCACGCTCATGGAAAGGGGGAGGATAAGTGTCTCCCCCAGCACAGCCCATCTCAAAGTCACAGGGGTGAGATGGGAAGTGTTCGGAGGGATTAAAGGTGAAGAAACAGTAATCGCACTCATGAATCTCCCCAGGTTGGTCTGCCGGAGACTCTGTAAAGTCATTGTCCCGCTGGTTCTCATCACTTTTTGAGTGTACTGTTATTTAATGAAAACATTAGGAGACTTGACACATAAAAAGAAAAGGTTAAGTGTTTCCATTACAGAGCATCTCTCCCGGTAATAACACATGGAGGAAAACGACAGCGCTTTGGCGGGAAATTGCCACTAGCCTGTTCTTCCTCCCATGTGAGTCGGTCAGGCAGCAAATTCAGGTGTCGCTCCAACACGGATAGTTTATTGTCAAGGCGACTGATAGATCCTCCGCGGAAATCACCAGAGATGCACCGCGATGTTTACTGAAGTGCTTCTGGGCCTCCATTATTGTAGCTCTCCACTGGCACCAAAACTCATAGTCACCTCTGTCCGAGCTGAGCTGAATTCTCAATGGGCGGTAAAACAAATAAATCTGAAAGTCCAGTTATTTTGCTGAAGCCTTGTCTAGAGCCACCAGATGCCGACTGAGGATTCAAAAACAACTCTCTGATGGGCTAAACCCTTATCCCTGGAAGTCAGACAAGTTAAATTAGAAAAGGAATGGGGTGGGGCTCAAGGTAGACATCTGGCTTGTCGGTCAGAACACTCGGATACCTTCGGCATTACAGCCAGAGAGGCTGACAGAGCTGTACGTTGACTATCGAGGTTGAATTCCTGTCGTATATCTAATCTAGACAGAGTTAAAAATAGCCCAAAAGACAGATGTCATGACACAGATGTCCATAAACACATATATTAGCCAGGTCTCATCCTTTCAAGGGGCTCGCCTTTTAGTATCCGGTCCCATGAATTGATCGTCGAGCTCTGTCAGAAGATTCTGGCTGGCTGGCCAGGTTGTTCGACCCAGGCCTAAAGGGATGCGAGGCGTTCATTAGCGACGGTTGGCCAGACGATATTGGCACTGGACGCTTTGGTCTGTAGTCCATTATCCACAAATAATGAGGAAGAGGCCGCATAGACACAGACATACCTGAATGAGTGATTCATCACTCTTTGTCCTGCTGTGTGCCCATTAACTGTCCTTCACTGTCCATGACATTACCATCAGAAACTCCACTATTTAATGTGTTAATTTCCTATTGAGAATTGTTTGTATTGAATGTAGGCTTCAGACTGCAAGCGACCAGACTGAGCCGGCCAATTTCATTAGTTTTTAACACACTACAGAGCCTTTTGGTTAACCGAAAACATTATTTCAGATAGAACATGTCAAATTGTTGCTCAGATATCCTCAAGAGGGAAGTGCGCCTCTTAATTTAATGTATGATGAAATGATTACGGCAACAAAACTGGAGGCACATTTTTCCATCTTTACATAATAAATGATGATAAATGATGATATGCGATGATACTTCAATTTGTCACAGAGCGTTGTAGCGTGACCTTGCCAGGATACTAAAAATCAGCGCCCAGGGGCCATCGCAGTGTCCGTTTCTTTTCCAGAAGGCTTCCAAGGAAACAGGGAACTGAGGCACCACTCAAAGACAAACCGAGGGGGGGGGGGGCTCGGTCACAAGAGAGTGACACAGGGAGTCGATGCGAGTTACGGTGCTTCTATTGCACTTTCAGATAAGAACAGTCCATTATCAAGTCTCTGTCCTGTCCCCAGGTACCATACCTTCCAGAAAGCTCAGCCTTGGCACCACAGGCGAATAAAGGGCACTAAAAAACTGTAATAAACTAACCGACTTGGCAAACCAAAAGTACAACTACTGAACGGCTACAATATCGCTGCCAGGAATCATTTAGCAGCTGAGTGGAGAAAGAGCTCTTTTTAAACAAAGTACAAACGACCCAGAAAGAAGGGAAACAGGAGGATCACTCTTCTTTCGGCAGATGGAGCAAAAGCCGTAAATCCTCTTCAAAGAAACCTGCTGTTTTGAATGGGGGGGGCGGGGGAGTGAAAACTGCAGTCAGGCCATCAAAAAAGGTTTAAATAGCTGCAAATGATTTAATGCCATTGGTCGAACTATAATACCACAGAAGCAACCAATATGAGTGGGAATTTCTGCATCAGTGGTTCACCTGATGTGATGTGATCTTTATCATAACACATAAATAAACTGAAACAATACACAGCATTTTACATTGTCCAGTCTAAATAGTTTAAACAGTCAATGGCATTTATAAAAAAAAAAAAGAATGCAAACCTTTAGTATAATGACATTAGGAGAAAAGGCATAACATAATGATGTTTTGAAGCTTGGCTATTCTAAACCACAGAATCTGTTTTTGTTTCTCGGTTCCATCTAATCTATCTATCTATCTTTGTGTGTGTGTGTGTGTGTTTGTGTATTATATATATATATATATATATATATACACACATACACACACACATACATACATACATACATACATACTACACACACACACACACACACACATACACACACACACTGCTACACAGAACACACACTCAATTCTGGTCACCTGCTCTACAGAAGAATGAGAACAGAACAGAATTCCTTTCCATTGCTGTGTGGCCTGAAAGTTGCTGTAGAACATAAGGCTGGAAAGAAAAAATGATTTCTGAAGACCTGGACCACCATCACTCCAGCACCATTACTACTCTTCCCAGGCTGGGAACCCAACGAATGTCATGGGAAAGAACATGCAGTTAAAACCTCAAGAAAGTGAGAAAGAAGTTTAGAGTGAGAGCTACAGACCTACATGCATCTCTCACACCCAATAACATCTGGGTTAATGCGTCTACCACGAGAAAAAAAAAAAATAAACGAGTGTGATTTTTTTTAATTAAGGCTCTCCAGAACATTGGGGGTTTCCACATCATCTCTGGACAGACAAATGTGCTCATGCCCAACTTCAAAGAACAAGACACTGCATACTAACAGCAAAACCTCATCCCAACTGTGAAGCAGGGTAGAGGGAGTGCCATGGCTGATGTTGCTTTGCCGCCTCAGGGCCTGGATGGCCAGCAGTCATCGAGGAACGGATAAATTCCAATTTGTATCAGAAACTTCTAAAGCAAAATGTTAAGGTATCTGCCTGTCATCTAAAATTCAAAAGAGTCTGGAGCATACAGCATGACAGTGAGCCAAGACATAGGAGGAAATCAACAACAGAGTGTTTCAAACCGAAGAAATTCCATATTTTACAATGGCCAGGCAGAGTCCTGACATCAATCACAGTGAAACACTGTGGTGTGATCTGAAGCAGGCTGCTCCAGCAAGACAACTCAAAAATTTACATCAACTGACACAGTTTTGCATAGAGGAGCGGCCAAGATACCTCTTAACCCTTATCGCCCACTACAGAAAGCGTATATTGAAGTAATTTGTTAATAGAAAAGGATCATTACTAAATATAATGATTCATCTACCTTTTCCATAAATGATCTCAATTGTTTGCAGTTTTTTGTCCAATACGGACACAGCAATATAAAATTGTATTGTTAGACACATATTCATGGTTAAGATTAGATGAAGATCAGACGACATTTTGGGAACCATTCTTGCAGAAATCCAGATAACTCTTTTACTCACAACTGTGTATGAACCAAGTCAACACAGTTTCATATTCAAAGCAAGCATACAAGCACCATCTTGCATCCTACAGCTTTGTTTTGCACATTAACAGTTTCATTTCCGCAACTGAAATAGTCCTAAATGACACACACACAGAAGTGGGATATTAAACATCCAAATCAACAAAACCAGCTGATTGCCTATAAAACTTGTTATGTTCTAGGATGTAATTCTAAAAAGCTCAGCCTAGTTCTCCAACTTTTTCACACACAGGACAACACGGAGGTAAACCGTGGAAATGCGCCGTTAGCAGAAATGCAGAGCAACGAAGCCACAGAATGAGGGAATCTCATTCCAGGAATTTTAACACCCCACAGCTCATAGGCATTCCCAAGGATTCGGCAACCATTAAGGACAAACTTACAACTGCAAGGTGACAAGATCAAGGCTGATCAAATCAAGGCCTCTTTGGGGCAAACCCTCAACCGAGTCACTAGAAACCGGAAAGTTGCTATTTGAAAGTGAGACGAATCCCACAATCCCAAAGGTCCACCCGCTAAGTATGCACCGCTAAGTGTGCCAGAACCTGCCTGACGCTGAGAAGATCAGCCAGCTGCAAATGGCGGATAAAAAGAAAGGTAAACACGAGGCTTCCAGCTGACCAAACTGTGGTACGCACCCAATGAGACAGAGAACAGTGCCCTTCCCTATGACATCATCACTCAAACTTAAGGATTATATCGGACGACACTGAGGCCCGGTTTCCCAAAACCTTCTTATCGCTAAGTAGTTCTTAAGTTGTACCTTAACCTCTCTCTTAACGTTATGGAAGGATTCCCGAAGCATTCGTACACGAAGTATATCTTAGGTAAGTCACACATTCGTAAGGTTGGTCCGGACCACTCTTAAGAGTCTTCTTAGCGCGCTAACAGTGTGCGTTATTGGGAAACCGGGCCTTGATGCATTACAACAGAACTGAACTTTATCTTACCTTAAAATGTACTACCCCGTAGTTACCCGTCTTTGTTGAATGACCTAACTGAAACAGACTAAGGAATCAGAGTTAGACATAATGTAGCAAAGATCAACTTCCAGGCCCACTTCTGCCTAAATCCAGCTAGCCAAAGTCACAACGAGCAAGCTACTGGTCACACTGTTCAGAGGAGCTGGGCTGGCCTGCATCTATAGCTGCATCATCTTCAGAAAGACCACAGCGCTAACTCTGGGTGGGGGTTGTGGCCTGGCCTCTATGCCTCCTTCCCTCCCCCACAGCACTTGTAGAAAAGAAATGGGGGTGTCTTGCGATTTCAGTGTGCGATTTTCACTATGAGAATGTTCAAGCACCTACATGTCAGACGGGCTCAAAAACCTCATAAACAAACTTCCAGAGCGACAAGTTAGAGGCAGCACAGTCAGGGAAAGGAAACTATGCGCTCAGAATAACCAGCCCTGTAATAACCTAATACCAGACTGCATTTTCATTATCACATTACTTTATTTTAATGTGTAGAGCACAGCCTGTTAATTAGAGTATTAAACCAGGGGCTAGTACAGGTAAATGAAAACTACATGAAAATGAAATAAGATGCATTTATAAGTATTCCAGGTAAACTGACCACACTTGTGTATGGTTAATTCGGCTAACTGTGCCTTGTTACCTGACTGGCATCACTCTGGAGTTGGTTGTGTTCATCACTGAGCATCAGAAAATCTGTCAGCCTTATAGATATTCTGCAGATATGCCATCACATTCGATTTAGATCTACAGTTTGATCACCAGCTTAAAAACAATTGCTTTAAATTACATAGCAGTAATTCAAAGGAAACGGGGACGTCAGACGTCTTCGCAGTGCATGACCATTAGAAAAGTAATGAATAGAGATGAAATCGGTGTCTTAAAAGGGGAGGGTAAATGAACGTATAAGTTATGAAAGGATACGGTGTGGAGGGCATTAGGTCGGGAAAAGTGGCGTTGGGATGCAGGATGCGCTCTTCTAAACGCTGCTCCATCGATTAAAGCAGTGGTTCCCAACCCAGTCCTCGGGGAATCCCAGACAGTCCATGTTTTGTGTCCTTACAGCTCCCAGCGCACCTGTACCAGGTATTCCGTGCTCCTGACTGGCTGGGAGCTGGGAGGGAGCAAAAATGTGGACTGTCCGGTGTACCCCGAGGACTGGGTTGGGAAACCCTAGATTAAAGTGATCCGGGGGGGGGACAAGCGGGTCCAGCGAGCAGGAAGGAAGAATAATAATGATCAGGCAAAGCGAAAGCAGCAGCTAAAGGCGGCGGCGGTATAACGGTGGACCCGGAGAAGTCGCGTAACGCTGCATTAATCGCGGCGAGCGACGCCAGCGCTTCGGCCCCAGAAGCGGCATCTCCGCGGCGGATCCGAGCACGTACGGGCGCGTCGGGACCCGACTCCCGAAACCGAGCAATATACCGCAACACAAGCGGGACTGGCGGTGAAATCGGGATCGGCGCCCGGCGGTGCCTTACCCCTCCGGGCGCCGGCGCCGGCTCCGGATCGAGCTCCGGTCCGAGCGCCACAGGGTCTCCGGGCAAACGGCGCCCCGCCGGCGGCAGCAGGAGCTGAAGCGGCGCCCGGAAACGCGCCCCGAACCGCGGCTGCGCTCGGGCTGCCTGCCGTGGGAAACTGAGTTAGTGCCGACGCGTAAATACGCCCTGAGCAACTTTATCAAAGTCCTTTTTCAGGCTGCCGATCAGCTCTTGTCGGAGTGGGTATTTCCAAAGCTCTCGCACTGTGCCTGTAATAGTAGCCCCAGTATGATGGTTAGACCGCCGTGGTTCACATAGCGTATTTTAAGGTGTTTACCTACCCCACCCCTGTACCAGTAGGGGGGAGTTATGGCTGGCGTAGGTGTACAAGGTACACTGAATAACCTATAATCTGCATATCCGCCCGGTTTTTTTCCCCAATTTAAAAGCATGGTAACGTACACATGACCTTCCTGTTGCTGCAGTATGCATCATTTGAAGAAGTTATTATGGCTGAAAGCCACAGTGCAAAACCGTATACGCCAAGGGCGTAGATTTGCTCTGGACATTGGTGGGGACCTATGACTAAGTGGATTAAATTATTGGTGGGGACACGTCCCCTCCGTCCACCTTAAATCTACGCTCCCTATCCTCGCACCAGACTGATTCCCACTTAACTTGCCAGCACAAAGTCTCAGCAGGGAAGTTAGTCAATACACTGGAGCTGCATTTGTTCTTCGGAATCATTTTGAGAACAAGTTAACTTAACAATTTAAAAACTATATACAGCTATACAGGCGACAAGCGCCTTGGAGCAAATAGAGCCGTGGACCATGTCGATGCGGCATTCGGCCGGCTTGGGATGGGGTACCGAGTCTGTAGGGATGACACACATTTTGGAGGTAGCCGTTAAAAGAACTGCAGTGCCTCTGTCACCCGGGGTTAGCGATAACGGCTGTACACTTCGCCAAGGTGTTACCGGCCATCTCGATTTGAGCAACCTCTGCTACTGTTCTCAGGCATGTGACCAATATGGTGCAACAGTGACCAGATAAACAAATTACTGCCAGTGCAGTGAAACGTGAGACGGGTTCTTCTCCATAGTGTCTGTGGGGATTAACGCGTGTACGGCACAGAGGATTATACAGAACAGACTCTCCAACTTCACAATTTTAAGACTATCCACGCTGGGTAATTAAGGAAGTGTATCGGTACTATTTGGTTGCCGCATCTAGCTTAAAGACATTAAGTAAGTCTAAGACTTAGGGTAGGTAATTATTTTCACAGTTATTTTGTATGTTACCCATAGGGTCATTTCTCTGGCTTATGGAAAGAGGATTAAATAGTGAAATACAACAGCAGAATATTTAGAAATTGCATGGCTTATATGCATTACCAGCAAAATATTTTGAAATTGCATGGCTTATATGGTTTATAGCAAAGCTGTATATTTAGTATATGTGTGTGGCTTTGTGTCTATATGTCTGTTTATATTGTTTCTTTAAATCACCTTACTGACCACAGTGTGCCCTGTTGGTCATGTTTCATATCAGAAGCTCCAACTGGGTTTTCCTGTTGACATCAATGGTCTTAGGGGCCTATTTCCTCTGTATCTGAGCGTCTCGCAACACCAGTCAGAGAAGAACTAGAAGCTCGAGTTAAATCCATTTGTTCCTGATACAAGGTTATTCTCCTTCTCTTGCCTGGTGCAGAAAACCTTCCCAAAAACATCTCTGGTAATACGACTTCTGAAGCTGAGCCTGAACTGGTCTTTTTATAGTTCAGTCTCTATATCCAGTCCTAATTAAGTGGAGAGTTAACAGTTAACAGTGGCACAGAGACAATTAACGTGGGTCGGGTGATTGCCGTCAGATGGCGCCCCCCTTCTGAGCACATGGAACACCTGCAGCCTGGTTCTCCCCCACACACACATTGTCATACCATATGCAGCCACCACAGCTATCACACTAAGGAAACACGGTAAATCAAAAAATTTTGCACCCATTGAGCAATCTGTCAGCTTCCCCTTGATGCGGAGATAAGACCAAATCCATTTAACCTGCTACCTTTGAGGTAAAAATTTCCCCAGAGCACCTTTCAATAGTGGACATTTTTACATATATTTCCTGTCTTTATTAAAAAAAAAAAATTAAAGACTAACTGCAAGGGGTATGAAGGGCCCCAAAGGCTAATTTTTCATGCCACACAAGGGAACGAGCGTGCGCTGGACAGTGGCAATATCCAAATGGGCAGACGGGATGGTGTGGATTCTCATTGATGACAGAGATCTGCCTTTGCTTTAATGTTTGCCATCTTATACAGTGGTAAAAAAAACAAAAAGAAAAACTGGGTCAAAGGGCAGGAGTACCAGTTGCTGAGTAAGAACGGCATAAGGGAAGGTACCAGATCTGAGAGCGAAAACACGACATCCGATGGATTTGCTCTCTGAATGCGTATTGCAGAGACAATGTGACGCCGGTTCCCCGGGACACAATGGGGCTGTTTTCTTGGCTTTTTTTTTACCGTTGCGCCTCCACTGATATTTGCTAGTGCCCTTTTGTGTCGTCCGTGTCCTTCCACTCTACTAACACACGTGCCGATTTCTGAACAGGCAGACTGAGGGCAGCCGCCTATCCCTCGGCAAATGGCGACAATAAGATCAGAAACCCTGCAGCCTAGGGTCCTTCCAAAAGAAAGTCTGCACCATGGCAGTGATGTGTCATTAGTAGTGTTTCTAAGATTTTTTTTAATATTGGGGGCAAAAGAGGAGCCATAATTCATAAAGAGGGGCTAACCTTATTGTTAACCAATAATATGTTTTGAATTGGTGAGTGACAGGGGAGAGGACACTCCAGGGGCCAATCAACTTTCAACTGGGGCCAGTGCCATTGTGATTCCACCCCTCTATACACCCCTGGGTATCATGTGTCACAGGACTGAGTGGAAAATGATGACAGGCCTAATCTGAAGTCATCTGTATTCCTTTTTCAGGCTCCAAAGCCTCCCGCTGGTAGAGCCTGTTTTGGCACAGTGCTGGCTTTGGTTGGCGGTGTTGGATGCTGTCACAGCGATACCAGCCAGCGTTGACCCCTTCCCCAGCCCCCCACCATCCAGCGGCACAAGAGACACTCCATCATGCAGAATGCATGCTGCTGATTGCTACGGCAGCTTCGCACGCACATCTGAACGGTGACATAAGGAATATAGCTTTGTTTAATGGCCCATTTCTATGACAGATGTGACGCAGAGCGGCACAGCCCTGCAGCGGCGGGAGTGATGGACAGGTAGCGGCAAGGTTGAGCCTGCGCCGTGGAACGGTAATGAGATGCAAAGCAGCTATGTGAGGGTCCGGAAATTGCCGTGCGATGAACAACGTTCAGCCTTAGCCCCTTGTTTAGCCGTCTGATCGGCATGGGTAACATCAACATGTTAGCCGAGCCACTCCCTGTTCTGTCTCCATCAGGACCACGGGCCTTTTGGACCCGTTTGCCGGTCAGGCCTCGCTTGTTATATCCCCTAAACTCAACTCTCCTGGCTGCGCATTAAGAGCCGGGATCTGCCCGGGGGGTGCGCGCTCCTCCTGCTGTCACCGTTTCAAGGTTCAAAGGAGACTCCACTATAGATGAATAAAAAAAAAACACTAATTTCCATTAACACAGACATGTGGCGGAGCCTTGATTTGTTGGGCGAAGGATGACGAGTTCCGTGCCGCGAGGTAGCCTCCCCGGTGTGTCTCCTTTAACGACTCCACTGCGGCTAAAAATAAAAGCGGGCTGTCTGGAAGCAGTGACATCACGCCACGAGACAGCGGAGACGTTTCTCGCGAAGGCGGCGACGCGGCCCGTATAATAACAGTCTCAGCGCCATGAGGGCAACGGCGACGGATCTGTCTCGGCACGGCCCACCTGCGATCGATTCGGTGCTGAGCCAAACAACCGTTTCCAGGGAAACAGTCTGGCCCAGGTCACTAACAAGAAGGACGGCTAACGTTTGACTCCTTAATCACCGGAGGGCACCTGGCTCTCTCCCGGTCCCGGTGTGCTTCCCGTGCTTCTGGGAAAATGAGTTGAGGATTAATGCCATTTAAAATTTTTAGGTCGGTGCTCAGGTATGGCCCGGCGACGGGCGGCTTAAATTATCCGGAATGTAAATCCCCAGGAACAAGCAGAAGTAAAACACACAGCAGGCATCCTGTCTTCACCCCCACCCGTTAGAAATATGCCCCTGGAATATCCTCCTGGCCACAGTTAGGGCGACTGGGATCCACAGTTGCGGGGGGGCGGGGAGTTACACAGGGACCGGGAGATATTACAGACCCAGCGTCCAAGTAAAGAAGGAAAAAGTAAAACGTGATCTGCACCTTTGACAGAAGCCTGTGTTACTTTCTGCAATTGGGCCACAGAATATGGATATAGAACAAGGCTGTCATCTCTCTCTCTCTCTTCCTCTCTCTCTCTCTCTCTCTGCGGTCCATCATCCTTTGCCATCCCTCCTGGTACCTGCCACCCTCAGCCCGCATCCATATTCATGCCAGGCCGAGGACAGGTGCACATACCCCGTTTATACATAAGGCGAAGATTACGTGGAATCAGAGGAAGGCGGGGAAATCAGAAAGCGGGCCGCTGACGGAGGGATCTGCTTGATCCGGAGAAAAGCGGGAAGCGAGCAGTTCCATGGCGAAACGACCTTTAAAAAAATCTCCCTCTTTCACCGAAAACATTCTTGCGGTGTTGGCACCACCTGTACTCACCCCAAAAATAATCACCTATCCATCTTCTATACCTGCTTGTCCTATTCAGGGTCACGGGGGGTCCAGAGCCTATCCTGGAGGCTATGGGCACAAGGCAGGGAACAAACCAGGATGGGGCACCAACCCGTCGCAGGAATTTGGCAATTAATCTTAGGATGTTTCTGGACTGTATGAGTAGGGGGGGGGAGCAGAGAACCTGAAGGAAACCCCACGACGATGGAGGGAGAACATAAAACTCAGACACAGCTTGAGGGGGGAGTCAAACCCTGGTCCCAGGGGTGTGAGGCAGTGGTCCAAACTACTGTGCTGCCTCAGTAGTCACCCAGTGATGCTGAAAAAGAATGATTAAGACATGTCCTGTAAGCATAGGTGCTGTGTCTTTTATGGTATGTGCTGCTGCTTGGCAGCTTTAACCCCCCAGGCATCCTGGTGACATCACTGCC
>JAODKM010000078.1:1327414-1349888 GCA_026780845.1 Petrocephalus sullivani
TCCTCCCTATGCGCTTATGGCAGCCTCCACCTTCCGTGTGAGCACCTCCTCCCTATGTGCTTATGGCAGCCCCCACCCTCCGTGCGAGCATCCCCCCCCTCTGTGCTTAGGCCAGCCCCCCCCCACAGCCCGGCGTGCCCACGGGGGCTCCTCAGAGCGCAGTAGGCAGCACTCTGGGGGGCGGAGGGGCCAGGGTTACAGCAAACTCCTGGGCCATTTGCATTCTCAAGGAAACGATTAGGGGAGAGGGGCATGCAGAAGAATCAGGTGCTACAGTTGAGACACGAGGAAGATCAGACAGAGTCTCACCTCAGGCTAAGGGTTAATTGCTGCTCCTTCGATGTCAGCAAGTCCCCCACGGAGAACGTGGTGTAGCCCAGAATATTCCTCTGCGGACGAGAAAAAAAAATGTGTTAGCGGGCTGCTTGGTCTCGCATCTCCCAGTGAGCGAAGTCCGTCTTAAACAGCAACTTTCCACGGAAAAACTGCCCGGGGAAAGAACTACCAAAGACTACCAAGAATTTGTACCCTTGCCTGGAACAGATAACGATTCTTTTAAAAACTGTTTTTGTGTGTGTAGGTATGTGTGCTATAAGACACACAAGTAATCAAAGTCATAGAGGAGCAAAGAGTTTAATTGAAGTAAGTAATGTGATTATGTGGCCAGTGAGGGAGTTTCCTGGGCAATGTCATCATGGAGACAAAGCCTAGCCTAGTCCTGATGATGTCTATTTGGCCTCCTACCAGTTTTGACCCAGAAGCACTTACTGTCCAGAGCCATGATGCCCACCGTAAGGAGTTTACCGCAGACGGCTTGGGACGGAGCAGCGGAAACCCTCATACAGGCCCCGCCCCTATTTTTGTCTCCCCGAAATGTCAGCTACTTCTCATGGACGTCACCTCAGCCGACTACCTCTCACCCAAAGAGGGTAGCCAGCCCACTTTTTTTTTAAGCCTTACACAAGCTGAACTCCTGAGCTTAACTCGCTTTATTCCACGAACATGGCGAGACAGAAGACAGTGGAGATGCCGCACTTCTGTGGGCCGACCTTGTGGGAGAGCCACGTCGCTGTAAATGGGTCAGAACCGCTGAACTGAGAGGGCCATCCATTATACCTTAAGACGGCCATTTCTGCGTGGCCCCCCCTGCTCTGCGGATCGGTGCGGAAGGCCCAGATCAGCAGCGAGTCACACCCAATTTTACCCTCAGAAGCAGGAGAGCTAATCTGAGCTTTCCTGTGACGTGTGTCTCGGCTGCTTGCTGCTGGTTTCACTATGACACCCCCGCCGCTACCTCCGTGTGCGTACGCTCCTCACACAGGATGTGCTGGTTTTTTTTCCCCAAACACACGATGCCGAGCCTTTGTCTTTTGATGTTGCCATGCTCCCCCCACGCCACGGGTGGCCACCGGGCTGTGTGCGAGTGGCTGTAAATGCGTGGTACCAGAGCTGGGGAGGGCAAACAGGAGGTTCAGCGCAGGCCAGGCAGGGCCGAGGGCTCCATCTACCCTCCATCTGACCCGACTGGCCCTATGGAACCTTGTAGAAGCTTCACTTCTGCTCAGATGCAGAAGAAAGTGCTAGATGCGGTAAGAACGATGGCCCGGCAGCGAAGTGAAACAGCTTTAAAGTGGTTTAAGTACCTTAAAAAAGGTCATTGGCTCCATGTTCAAGCCCAGGGTGAACTGAACTTGAACAATGTCAACTGATCTCTCTCTCATGTGCAAAAAGACTAATATTTTGGGAAAAAAAATAAAACATACCACACATCACCAGAGTTGGAGGTTAGAATCCCCCATGTGCTTCCTGGTTCGTACAGATTTCCTCTGGCTACTCCAGTTGCAAATGTGTGCAGTGAGGCTAGTTGGTGCCTCTGAATTTCCTGTAGTGTATACACGTGCCCTGTGAGGGACAGGCCTCCCATCCAAAGTGTATCCCTCCTCCCCCCTGCACTGTGCTGCATGGGATATGCTCCAGGCCCCTTGTAACCCTGACCAGGAGAAGCAGATGGAGATTCTGTATGACCATGTGTTTTGTTTTGGCTATTAGTATCCAGCGATCATTTATTTAACAGACTGGGCACACACTAAAACCGGCACGCTAAAACGAAGTTTTGACAAACCTTTAATTACATCCACATTTTAACAAGCTCCTCCCTAAGGAGACAAACAGCTGCGGACCCCCGTCCAGCCCGGGAAGTACAACTTTACAACCTGCCAGCAAAGTTTGACACTGCACAGCACAACCACTTGTCAAGGTCAAAGGTAACCTGCTGGGGGTAAGGAGAGCTCCACACAGGGTAGCTTCTGCACACCTGCCAGGGATCAGCCCCCCAGGGAAAGCAGGCAGGTATGCCAAGTCAGTCCCCAGCCCTACCCCATAAAATCGACCCCCGCTATATCAGCAAAGACACTACACTACTTTTGCCCGATGGGACACTTCATTTTTCTGAACTTCCTGTCCAGGAAGAAACAGCTGCCAAAACTGCTCGATTCACTTTTCCTGACACACTTTTCCCAACGCACGGATAACACGGCATGGAGAACATGGCACGTTTGTGGCCGGGACTACATCCGTAGAGCAACCTGAGAGAGAAGCTAAAGCCGCGGGAGGATTGGGCGTGCGTGAGCCCGGGCCTGCTCGTCCTCCGGTGGGGGGCAGGGGAGGTGCCTGGGAGATCACGCTGTAGTCAGGATCAAAGCAGCAGGGCCTCGGCGCGGCGAAGGGGATCGCGCGACAAGCCGGCCCTCACCGATATCAAGGGCACCACCCGCCACCGGTGCCTCCCTCCACTCCTGTCTCAGGCCTCCTGCTTAAAAGAAACTTTTGATCTCTGCTCTTCCTTGAGCGGTTCTGTCCCCCCCCCCACCCCTAGTCGTCATCGCACCCATTTCCTTCTCTGCACACAAGCAGAGAGTGTGGCCTCCTGTCCAGGCAGCATTAAATGCTGAGCAAACTGTTCGGCTGCAGAGGGGGAGGGACAGACACACCCCCCCCCCCCCCAATTCTACACAGCCACCCGGTGCACCTGTAAGGACAGACACACGCACGCACACGCAAGCAGCGCAGCGACGAGCTCGTGGACCGCAGATACTCACCCCAGTTAAGACGCGTGCCCCCCCCCCCTCGTCCCCAGTGCCACCACCCTGGTGCACCAAGAGTGCCGGCGAGATGAGCAGAGCCCCGGCGCGGCCTAGTGGCGGACAGGTGTCGCCGCGCCTTGGAGGGGCATGTCCTCCCGGCTTGCTGACACGGCGGCTGGCGACGCACGCGGACCGCCGGAGCCCGAGGAACGCATGCAGTGCGCTTTAAGCGAGTGAGTGGGCGGGAGGGAGGGAGAGAGGGGATGAGAGAGAGGGAGAGAGAGAGATGACGAGCAGCTGCGAGCGAGCATGCGAGAGAGAGAGCGAGCGAGGGAGAGTCACACCTCCAGTCTGCAGGCCGTGACTCAGAAGCCTGACGGAGGGAAAATCCCTCATTACAGCCCCACAAATTAACGGTGTGGGGGGGCAGGGGCAGTACCATGGGGGAGGCACCAGCCTGCTCAATGTGGTTATACATGCAATGTTCCGCCTTGGATTGCAGGACCCCCTAGTGCGTTCCAACGTTGACCGGGCCACGTCCTGCCTCTAGGGCACAGTTTATGGGTTCAGGTGCCTTGAAAACTCTGGAAAAGTGGAATCTCAAAACTGGGAAACTGGGGGACATACCAGTGTCTTCTGGGTGATGTTTTACAAATGATCACAGCTAGCAGATGTATTTTCTTGAGTTGTGGTTGTTTTCTCTGGCAGATGCAGCTCATTGGCTGGTCCATGGGAGCCATGTGGGGGGGGGGAATGTTTCACTGTTCTCTGAGATCAGCCAAAAATGAAGTGACTGGCGGCAGGCGGTGTGTGCTCCTGGAAAAGCGTGACCCAGAGATTTAAGAAGGATGCTCACATGCTCACAGACGGACGCTAACGCATTAAGGCCGCAGCCACTCCTCCAAATCATGTTTAAATTCAAACATTATAAAGCAGAATCTGCAGTGCTGTTTTGGCCTGACTCCTCTGCTGACCCACGTCTCCTTTGTCTCGTGTCCATGTGCTGTTCCATGTTTCCTGTCTTCCGTCCCTGTGCTGTCTCACATCTCATGTCCATGAGCAGCTGTATGTCTTCTGTCTCCTGCCCCTGCACTGTGCCATGTTTACTGTGTCTCCTGTCCTTGCATCATTCTCCTGTCCTTGGGATGTCTCCTGTGTCTGAGTTGTCCCATATCTCCTCCTCAAGCCCCAGCTCATTCACCCACAAATGGAGTGGTACTCTATTGGTCCCAAGCGGGAAATGTCCTAAAGTATGGGCAGTGGACAGGCTGCCGCTAAGCATTATGGGTCAGTTACATAATGCCACTGAGATTGCACTGCGGGAGATGGGGCTAGATCATTTCTCAAGAGTGGGGGTCTCTTACCCTCAGTTCACTGTGCTGCAGAACCTGGGGGGTTAATTTTTTATTTTTTATGCCATCCTTCTGGTTCTACCCCAAATGTAGCCTTAACAAAAAAACAGTTATCTGGAAATACTGATGTCCCCCAAACAAGCCTTAAGGTGCAGAAAGATTAATTACAGCAAATGTGAACAAATTAATATGTTTTTTGTCACAAAAGAAACATTAATGTTTCGTTACAGTTTCTATTTGGAGTACAAGATGTTTAAGATTGTCATTATGCATTTTTGAATGTATTTAATCCCTGGTGTGTTCACAAGATGCTTTAAAGTTGAAACATCAGCCCCTTTTATAGACTAAACACAGCAGTAGTAATCTGCTTTGAGCATATTAAAATTAAAACAATCAGAAATAAGTGATAATTTAAATGCATTAACTGTGATGTACAAACAAGAACCAAAGTGAAATCTAGTCCACATTGCCTTACTGTTGTCTGTGTGGCATGTTCTGGGCAGCCCGGTATGGTTGGGCTTAGGCTTAGGCTTAGGAAGTACAGGTACTGTTAGGGTTAGGGTAGCTCCAAAGGCATTGCTCATGGGATTGACTTTCATCTTGGCCAGGATGGAGTCTGCGCAGGATTGACTGGCAGCAGGCGGACTCTTATGGCAATGGTATGTCAGTCTTGATTTACGACCGGACCGCACCTTGCTGCAATGGCTTGGGTCTCCTTTGCTCTTTTGTGCCTGTCCAAAAATAAGATGCCACTCCCTGAATGTACGTAGAACAGGCAGTGAGGCAGTGGCTGTCATTTCCTGATGAAGAAGCTAAGGAGGACGGTGCCAGAAGGCATCTTTAACACTTCGTAATCACTTCTTTAATCACCATGTAATCTTCAATGATATAAGCGCCGATGATGAAATTTGCATACAGTGAGAGGAAGGGGAGGGAACCACAGTAACGCCAAAGTACATTGAGTCCCGAAGCTACCTCCTGAATGATCTGGCGACCTTCCAGGAGATACTGTTAAGAGTGACGTCCAGAGGTGTCAATTTCAGGTCAAGAAAGTAAAAATCCAGACCCGGATTTTGTTTCAACCAACTAATTGAGCACTCTGTGACTGTGACTCTTTATGCTCGACTGATTGGTTGAAACAAAATCCTGGTCGGGATTTGTACTTTCTGGACCTGAAATTGACACCTCTGGTGACGTCACAGCGTTCAGGTCAAGGCCAGAACGATGGAGAGTTAATTCTGAGCGGAACAGGGGGGACGTACCAGTGCGCCGCAAATGTACCGTGATGGAAGAACGCGCTCGGACACGTCGTGAGGCTGTCGGCAGCAGGCATTCCAGAGCGAGTCGACACAGGCCCCAGAGCGACGGCACCTACTAGCCTATTACCTCCACAGCAGACCTGTTGCCACGGAAACAGCAGCACCCCATGGATGGTCCTCGTCGTCGGTCTGGGCCGCAGGGTGAAGAGAAGGCACATCGGCCCCGATTTCTCTGCGCACTCCCGGGAGGCGTCTCCGGCTGAAGCGGGCTCAAGGTTAGACGGAAACTTCTCAGGCAGCTGTTAGCTCATGTCTGCATCTCCAGAGCGTGGCTTCCAAAGGCTCCGGTACATGCATTCGAGATGGGTGCATCTTGCGCTTTTCACACGTTAACAAAAAAGTTCCACACCGAGGCCCCAAGCATTGCAGAAAGAGGTACTAGCGACTGGGGCTGCCTGGGTCGGATGGCAGTAGTTCATCCTACGAACATTGGCGCTCCGCCGAAGAAAGGCTTGAACTGCATGTCAGGGGAATATATGGGCTCCGGAATAGCCAGTCACATGACCAAACGGTAGAATCCCATTGGCTTAAAAAAGAGTACAGGGTTAAATGTTAAGACAGGCTGTTATCAGCTGATATCACTGCCGTAGAGGAACAGTGCCAACCGCTGTGATACTTCCTCTTCCTCAAAAATTTTAGCTTTTGCATTGCTAAAAATAAATAAGTGTGAATAAGTCTTTTACATATACAATGACTTTATTTAGCAGACACTTTTGGCCAAAGCGATGTGCAAGCAAGGCAGAAAGCACATTGTAAACATACATGCTGTCAAGGAGTTGGTGAAGGCATAAGCGCAGCTAGGCTTTGCTCCCGGGAAGGCTCAGATAGAAATGTAAGCATTTTGGAAGCAGGAGCTGCACAACATCTTGCAAGAGAGCAAGAACATAATATGTCAATTCAATTCAATTACCATTTTCATCCCTTGTTTCCCAAAAGCCAGGTAAAGTCATCTCAGAAAAGGCTTAGAAATCCCAGTACATTTAAAGTAACAGAAATGACAGCAATAGTAATAATAAAAGGAACATTTTCACTAACATTCAGGAAATCATCGCTGCCGGCTTTATAACGCACCCAGCCGTTTCCTCCTGGGACTCTGAGCCCCGTGACGAGCTTTGGCAGCTCTTTCTGCCAGGCTCCTCGCCCCAGCTCGGTGCCGGGCTTGCTTGGTCGTCCCTGTCACCTTCTCCAGGAACTGCGTGCATGCTGGCGGCCCTCTGCAGCACTCCAGGGCATGGAACTGGCACGTGTGAAAGTCGTGAGGGTATTCCCAGACACCCCTCCCGTGGAGATGGATCGACTGGCCGTAGCTTTGACAGCTGAGAAGGCTCCGTCTCCAGAGACGGCCGAGACTGGGCCTCGCCAAAGCATAGCTCCTAACAGCTGGCATTTTCCCGACCTGCTATATTTGCTCGTGAGAACCTAGAATCTCTGCTTCCTCCAGCCCCAAAGGGCAGGGAAAATTATGGGGCGGCTTGAGGATGGGTGCAGCAGGCGGAGGGCGCGCAGGCAGGACCGGGGCCTTCGGGGCAGGCCTCAAAGCCAAGCGGCGGGGGCGGGGGTGGCACCACGGGATGCTAATCAGCCGAACTTTATTTCCCTTCGTGGGAAGCGTGGATGTAAAATGTGGGGTGGGGGGGCAGTAAGAGACTCCAGCATCCAGCTGATATTCGGCAGCAGAAGGTCCTTGCTGCGTTCCAGCTTATCTGGGCGGGTGTCAGGCAGCATTAGCTGTACATCCTCAGAGGAACATTGAGACCTCCAAAGATCCACGTCCAGAGGAAATCAAAATGACAAGCTGAATGTTACTTCCAATAAGGTCCAGATGAGAAATGTCGCCCAATGCCGCAGCACACACTACAGCAAGTGGGAGGACGCCGGGCCTTAAAAACATCTAATTTTATGCTCCACACTGGGTTTTCCTTGCCATAAATCCCCACACAGAAGCGAAAGATATATACACTGTTTTTGTAATGCCTTATGTAAAAATGGGCCGTGCTTTTCAATTTTATTTATATATTAATTTATATATATATATATTTATATATATACATTTTGCAGAGGAAAACATCTGATGCTTAGAAATGCACAACAGAGAAGGGAAGCCTGGGGAGGTGGCACATCCTTATCATACTGACGATCTATACAAACACACTGAGAAACAAAGACTGTCAGCACTTTTCTATCAAATTCTCGCAGGCAAAAGCATGCATCGCTCCTCCTTAAGCAAGAGGTCTCAGCTTCCCTTGTTTCTTTAAAACATCGCTTTTGGTTGATCGCTTTCTCTCTCTGCCCTGCAAAAAACAAAGCTTGACTAGGTGGCTCGCCTTGTAGCCGCCCGGCGATCACGTTCAGGCGTGGCGTCACCGTAATCTGCCATATTGGCTGGTATTAGCTCGCCAAAGTTGAAAGCGGCTTAGTTGAATTTGAGGAAGGGGGCGTATTCAGGATCCGTGAAGTGTCTCAGTTCAGGCTCTGCAGACTTTTTGAAAGGTATGGCTGAGGGAAATATTACCCAAGGTAAAGGCCAAATTAGACACTCAGGATGAGCAAAATGTTCTGCTATTAACGCATGTGAGCTGTTGGGTTCTTCCATTTATCCATTCTTCACCATTAGCTGCAATATTCAGGTTTTATTGTCATTGTGTTCCATTTGAACTCATAACTCAGATATTCCAAGTTCCTAGCTGGAAATTTCAACTGGAACATCCCCTGAAATCGGAATTCCTACTTGGAAAGTCAGAGAAATTTACACAACTCCGACCTCAGGATTCAAGATGGCTGCACCCTTTATCAACAAAAGTAAAAGCTGGACTTTTATACTGTTTATTAGCACCGATGTCTTATTTGTGGCTCATTAGATTAGTTGTATACACAGCACTGTCTGACCGCTATCTGTGGACAGTGTGGACAGTGTACTGTTGCTACACAGTGTTTTTATGCTTAAAATACCACGTAATTGCTAACAATTTACTGGGTTAGAACTGAGGTCTGTTTCAGAAAGCATTTCTTGCTTAGCTGGATAACTTGTCCGATTTAAGGTGATCTGGGCTAAATGTGAGTGAACGAAGATAAAAGCCATTTAAACTGGGGTAAATTCAATTCAACAAGTTATCCGGCTAAGCAAGAAATCTTGCTTTTTGGAACAGGCCCCTAGTATTGCTAAATGGCTTTCCACCTTGCTGTACTGGAACGGGGTTAACTCATACAGTGCTGTGTAAAAGTATCAGTCAAAGAAGTTGTGTAGAAGAGGCAGTCAAAGAAAATGTTAAAAGCTATTATCTGTAAGTGAATGTGTACGTAGTAAGTGAATATTTACTCAGGAGAAAAACACAATTTAACATTAGAACATGTGGGAGTTGTGAGTAACACAATAAAACAAATGGTAATTTCTTTAGTTCTTTGATAAGTCACTGCTATCTTGCTGTTGGCTAGATGAACACCGCTTCAGTTCCCAAACCTCTCCTCAGGGGCACCTCAGCCATTCCAAGTAGTCATTAAATTTCACCACCCGCCAATTTAATTAATTAATTACAATACTTTTTAAAACGTCAATGAGGTATTGATTGGCCCTGCAAGGTCGAAAAACACATGGGTATATTGGATGGTTGCTGTAAATGCCGGGGTGACTTTAGGGGAAGATTTGAAATGGCTAAGCTGACAGACTTTGACAGACATAATATCATACTGTAGTTTTGCACCAACATGAAGATCATTTAAATGTCATTTTCTTTACCGCCCAAGACTTTTGCACAGCACTGTATATCAAGTGAGAAACAGCATCGCCAGGCAGGTGAGAGGTGATCCTGGCATCGTTAAACAGAAATAAAGGTCCATACTGCCTCCTCTCCAGCAGGGGGCTCCACCACCATCCACGCCGGCTGAGCTGTCACTGTGGTCGGGGCCAAAGGTTTACTTACTCTATGGCTAGAATTTTAGACAAATGCTTTAACCATGTTAAACATACGGAATGATACAAATTTCAAGTGACGGGAGACAATCACCATGGAAAACAGAGCTAAGCGCTAACGGGTAAATGCTAACAGTGCATCATTTATAATGCTTATAGGAGATTGTTATATTTTCATGTTTTATATTCGAGGATGTTCTTACAGATCTTTTCTCTGATCAGCATATATATTTTTGTTTATATCATGAATAAATCCCAGTGAGATCACTTGCACTATGTGGATCCAGGCAATACAATTTGCCAACAATCTTCTAACGTGATGAGCAACTTGTTTGTTTCATTAAATTTCCAGTGGAAACTGCATTGTGAGTTTGCTGTAGGTTGTCAGTTAAAATCCCAGAAATTTCAGTATTGGGCCCCGGCTCTATTGGGTCCTTAACCCCCAATTGCTCCGGGCACTGACTGACCCTGATTTCCCAAAAACTATGCTGCTTTAGATAAAAACCATCTACCAAATTTCTGTAATGAATATAGGCCATTTAATTCTGCCAATTGTCTCATGTTATGCTGTCAGACTGCAGACAAGGGTCACATTCGCCCACACTGACTAATACGCTTTTAGCGCTGATGGATTCAAAGGTTGTTTTAAGGTGGGTGGGCAGGATTGCGCAATTAAGGATCTTAAGACCTGAACATATAGATGCCATGAATTCCGTGAGGCAGGAAACTGATGTTTACAAACAGGAGAGCAAACTTTAAATAGGCACCCAAGTGGCATCGCTGAAAACAGCCTGATACAGTAATGTGAAATAGGCAGAGTGCGGTACGGCAAAGGGCCTGAAGGTCACCAGCTGAGATGTAGTCTAGAGCATCTAGGTAGGAGACCTTGTGTTTAGCCTATAGCTACATTTCCATCCCCAGTCTACAGCAGACCCAAAAGAAGGATTGGATTGTTACTGACAAATAAAGGAACGGAACACAGGAGGGAATGAAAAACCATGCAAGGCAGCGTCATATGTGCAGGCCTGCATGGGGGATGCTGTGGACATGAAAATGCTAATAATAAGAGACGGACGGAAAGACACCGCCAAGCCTCGATCAATGAGGACACTGCGTCCATTTCCTTTGTCATCACAGCAATTACAATAAATAAAGATCTGCTTATGCCATTCCATGAGTCATTGTCTTGAGTAATCGTTCTAAGAACCCCTTTTCATTGGGAGCCCGGCCCTCCTTCCCTGACAGAGCAGACACCACCGTACATCTAGAAAGGCGCTCGGGTCAGAAAGGCTGGCACTGAGATTTATGGTGCCGTGGTTCAAATGGAGTGAAAAAGTCCTTTAGCATCTCATATTTTATTATTTTATTATCTTTTCCACTGGCTTTGTGCTGTTGATGGAAGAAAAATTACTGGCGAACTTAAGAGCATGCAATGCAAAGAGGTATTAAGTACTGAGAAGGCAAATTCTGTTTTAATAGACAAGAAAAAAAATTATATATTTTGGTATAACTGGTAATTAATTCCAGTATGTCAACTGAAAAAACTATTACACTAAACAGCAAGTCATTCAGAACACCATTATTGTACAACACAGGTACTCTAAATATTTAAACCTGTTTAATCTTGTTAGAAGTTTATTTAAGCCACTTTTGATTTGCTATAATTATATTTTCCTACACTTTAAATTCAAAATTTAAAACATCAAAATATATATTCATACATATTAAACTATTTTAAAATACAGGGGTATTTTCTTTAAAACATACTCAAAGATTCGTATCTACAGAAGCTAGAGACGCTAATAAGCTTCTCATAGCTGACATTTTCTTGGAAATGTCTCCTGGTCCCTCAGTCTCGTGTGAGAGTAGCAGCCAGCTGAACCGACACGCAGCTTTGCCTGTTGTTCCTTGAGCAGTCTGCGGACGTCTGGTGTTGATGCCGCGTGGCAGAAAACCCTCCATATGCTCAGTGATGAAAAAAAGCGAAAGGGAAAAGCGAAAGTGGAATTAATATCCGTCGCCCGGCTCGCTGCGCCTTCCGCTGTTGTTCCTCTATTGTCCAGGCTATTTTCAAGTTAACTCATTCGTGCATTGCATACTTTTTCCTGCATTCAGGGGGATACTTCCCTGTTACGATAGGCTTTAGTATGCAGAGGTGATTCTAGGGACTTGGGGGGGCCCCAGGCAAAAAACTCCATTGGGCCCCCCAACGCCCCCTCACTTGGCATGGTAACATTATTACCTTTATATTACTATTAAGCATAAATTAATGATATCAACAAAGAGAATTTAATAAACACAAGACCTTTATTTCACTTTTGTAAAAAAACAGAATGCACAAATAGTGCAGATTTGTCGTTGTAATGAATTAAAGGTGCATTTACGTCAATGGAAATGACTACATCTATTTATTAGTCCTTCTCAGGTCCTCCTATTAGTCCTCATTATTTTCGACTTATGTCAAAAATTGGCTCTCTGAACTAATTAATGATTTACGGCGCCTAAAGTGACGTACCAGTGAGACCGATAAGTACAGCTGCAAAGGAGCTGGTTCAGCTATAAGCCAGACCAGATACATGATCGAGACAGCAGGGAGAACAGGATTCATACGAAGAGGAGCACAGTCAGGAGCGCTGTGCACGAGAAAGCACGGAGAATAGGATTCATACGAAGAGGAGCGCTGTCAGGAGCACTGTGCACGAGACAGAAGGGAGAACAGGATTCATACGAAGAGGAGCGCTGTCAGGAGCGCTGTGCACGAGAAAGCACGGAGAACAGGATTCATATGAAGAGGAGCGCTGTCAGGAGCGCTGTGCACGAGACAGCAGGGAGAACAGGATTAATACGAAGAGGAGCGCTGTCAGGAGTGCTGTGCACGAGACAGCAGGGAGAACAGGATTCATACAAAGAGGAGCACTGTCAGGAGCGCTGTGCATGAGACAGCAGGGAGAATAAGATTCATACAAAGAGGAGAGCTGTCAGGAGCGCTGTGCACGAGACAGCAGGGAGAACAGGATTCATACAAAGAAGAGAGCTGTCAGGAGCGCTGTCAGGAGCGCTGTGCATGAGACAGCAGGGAGAACAGGAATCATATTTAGAAGAAGAGAGCTGTCAGGAGTGCTGTGCATGTGCACAAGCCCATCCAGGTCACCAAAAGCATGACTCAGGTGTGGTAGTTGCAGGACTTTCAGGTGACGTATACTTACTTCAAATTCAGCTTTGTCTCCAGCAACCCACCCACATTCCAACCAATTATCCAGTACTGGGTGGTGGAGATAGCTAAAATAATATATATTTTTTTCCATCATCTAAAAAATTTGACTCACGACCTTGTGCTGGAAAAGGGTTCGGGAGAGGGTGGATGTATAAATTATTTTAATATCCTATCTAATTGAGTTTATGAAAATTTAATGTTGTAATAACAAATTGCTTCGCCAGAAATCCACTTGTATGTCCCAAACGAGAATGGTAGGGCAAAAGCCTGGTTTGTACATTTCTGTACTAATAAATTATGATTTTTTTTAATGGACTAGAGGATGCTGGTTCCCACCAGCAGAAGGTGATGTACTTCCCTGGCCTCCTCTCAGGCACGCTCACAAGGGCCCATGTCACCTGCAGCATTTGTAAAGAGAGACGTCAACTCAGCTAGGGCTGCCTGTGCTACGGGGCACCACGGTGCACGTGGGAACCTGGATCATGATCTAGCCTGACTTTGACTGATGCTTGCCAGCAGAGCGGAGACGTAGTGCGGAGGAGAGTGCTTATTGTTTGGTCAGCTGTTGCTCAAGGGAGGGAAGGTACTTGGAACAGTCAAAGTTCTATAAATCATCCGGCATGGGGGAGGGGACTCAGCAAAGAGCCTGTGTTAGAATAATAAGGAGGCGGGGCTTAGGTAAATGATGGGGGCACCAGGGGTCAGCAGAAAGATTAAAGGCAATGGAAAATTAGAGACGGAATAAACTCAGAGTGACAGCGGCGTTGTTCATAATGCTGAAATCAACCCAGGAAGCTGGGCTTGTTGCGAACAGCTGACGCTGTGACCACTAACCACAAGGGGGCACTGTGGTGTCCTTGAGATGTCCTTGATGAAAGTTACCCTGATAGCTTTAGCAAGCTGCCTTCTGCTGTTTACAAAAAGGGCGGAATCTGCAAACGAATGAGCAGCGTAATTAGCCTAATGCTGTTTATTAAGTACCGTAACCCCCGCACCAGATAAGTGGTTATAGAAGATGGATGGATAGATGACCTAAAAATGTCCCGGTGCCAAATCTCAGCAGTTTAGCTATTGTGTTTTTTTCTTCGAGACGGAGGTTCGGAAAGGCATGCAGTTCCGTGTCAGCATCCAGCTGCGCGGTTGGCATTTTGCCAACACCGGGAATCTGCCGGCACGGCGACTTCAGATGGCTTGGACCGGGCGGGTAGAGGATGGGTGTGCGATTCGACAATGGGACCTGCGGAGCTTCAATCCAGCACCATCCGTCAAAGGTCGCATTTCAGCTGTGGCATTCAGTCACACTTGGGGGGAGGGGTGAGTTGAAAATCGTGGGGGGGGGCGTTCTCTCGTCAAATGCCATTCACGGATACCTGCCATTGGGTGCCGCAGCTTACTAAAAGGGAGAAGAAAAATCTCACCTTAAAGATGCAGCCCTGTGGGGCTGGGGTGCTTTGGGGGGGGTTCAGCTGTGACAGGAACCTGTTATCTGGTTCTGCACTTGCACGGGTCTGAAGCGTTAAGCTTCCCCCAATCTTAGCTGAGTCTTTTCGGAATAACTCCTGTAATTGGTTCTATTGACTGCCTTTGATTTTTTACTTTAATATTTAAGTCTTATCTCTGACAGTCCAACGACGGTAAGGGGCGGGGGGGGAGGGGGGGTAGAGTGCCACATCCGAAGAACCATTAGCAGGGGCTGACCTCTGCGGGGAGGATCTGAGGAGGGCCCACTCCCATTAAAATGGGATCCCTTTGGCGGAATGAGAGGCGGAGCTCTCGTTAGCCTGCGGCTAAACTGACCATATAGATATTTGCCCTGCGCACGCTTCATGTTTTCTTAAGAAATAATTCCAAAGGACTGAGACCGTGGGACGAAGACGCAAGGATGTTTCGGCTATTTCAACATTTATAATGACAAAAGTCATTATAAATAGTCATGTGTTACAAAGGGTGGTGACTTATACTCTGACTTCGTTAGCCGGCAGGCGCAATCATGTGACAGAAGTCATGTGACAGGCTGCCATTGGCCTGCCATTTTTCATTGACCCAATTGCCTGACGCAATGGAGATGGACCAGGCCACAGCCACCAGAGCTGGAGATGGATGGTGGGAAACCCAGGCGGAGGGTAATTTGGGAGACACACAGCCACACTGCATGTATGGAAGCACCATATGCTTTCCATAATAACTGCAACTGGCTTTTTTCCCCCCAATATTTCAACTCAATTTTGATATTACTGTCCTGCCTGGGAAGGAAGCCAACAGAAAAGGTCAGAAAGTACAGCATGCATTTAGGGACGGATCCTTCCCCCAGTTCCGGAATCTGAATTTTTTGTATATTACAGTTCCGTTAAATCATTGGTTACCAGGAGAAACTGCTGTGCTCCAGATTTTTCTTCTGTCGAATTGTCCTTCAAATAGGAATTTTTCATCTCGATTTAAGGCTTCCTCAAAACACCAAGTCCAATGCCACACTTACGTCAGGAGTCTGGACGTATTCCCGGCTCAGCGTGCTCCTGACATCAATCAGGAAGGTGCACGGAATGCCGGAACATTCCGAGCCGCCATCGGGCCTCATTGCTATCGACAGATGATGGATTAACTGGGAGGCCTCGCTGCAGATCGATGCCAGATAATTTGACAGGTAGCTCGGAGTCTCATTGCTGCTGCCTGCATGTGATGTTACAAGGAAATAAGGTGATGACTGTCTACAGCCACGGCCGAGGAGAGCTTGCAGACGCACATCTGCCGCTGTCTGCTAGTAACAAAGTATCACATGACCGGAACTTGTAAAAAACATGTGGATCGGTGAGGAAACATGAGGACTGCACTGTAGCATCACAAATAGCAAGGCAGTATCAGATGATTATGATGAGAAAACAGCAAGGCATTATCAAACGATTATGATGAGAAACTAACAAGGCATCATCAAACGATTACAATTAGAAGGGATGTTGGTGGAACAGTGGCTAGGGTCCAGCCCTGTCGGGCTTCGAATGTCTGATTCTCCTCTGCTTTCATCCATCTCACTGCACACAGGAGTCGTGACTCGATCCAGTCCTTCAGTGGCTGTAGATGGCATTGCTTTGCCCCTGGAACAGGTGCCAGTTGGGCCAGGGGGTGGGGGGGCTTGGGACCACTTCAGGAGGGAGAGTCAGGTGATCAGGGTTATAGTCACTCCTCCGGTCCCTGGCTCATGGACAAATGTATTAGTCTGGACTTCTCTCTCGCTCGCAGTAATCTCCCCTGCGTGCTTGATGGCCAGCAGATTTGCCCTTTTCGCTCCTTCGTTCCAGTTATGCATTGCCTAGCTCCCGCCTGTCCCAGTAAACCCTGAAAAATGGCACCCCTCCTTCCCAGCGAAACCGCATACCCCCCCCCCCCCAGCTTCCTGTTCATGTGACCGGCGATCAGAACGATTCCTGGTTCTGCTGAGACTGCAGCCTCTCTTATGCCTTCCGCCGTAAGGTACATGCCAACCAGACCGGACAGTATCTAAAGATAAGTTTATTATTCAAATGCAGACATCGTAAAACCAGCCAGGCACTTTTCAAGGCTGTCATAAAGTTTGCTGAATAAAGACGCCACCCGGTACTCTTTAAAACTGATTAAACCATCCCTGACGTGCAGAGAGTATATCACCATTTACACAATTCAAGTCGTGAAAAATTGGGAGCTGTTACTGCCTTGCAGATTCCTCTGTCGTTTAAAGCCATAAAGGAAAGTGGGGTAATATTAGCGATTCCACTGCGCGCCGACTTTCACTTCGGTTCCTGGGGCGGCTGTCTGATATTATAGCATCTCGCCATAGCCCCTGCCTTTGCTTTGATACGGCTTCCCCGCCTGTCTCGATAAGCGGCCCCCGGACTCGTCCCGATAATAACGCTACTTATCTCTGTCAGAAATGCCAGGTAACTTCTCCTTGTGTTTCGAGTGCCGTCTCCAGCTGTCTCACGCCGCCTAATTCGGCATCCGCCAGGCGGGCGATAAGCGTCCGAGATCCGAGCTCTGGGGTAGCTTGGCCGGCTACGTGAATAGCAAGCAGGACACTTAACAAGCCGATGGTCATGTGACAGGCCTGCTGATCCCCAGGGATGGTGGCTTTTCAAGGAGTGACCTGACCTCACCGGCCCCTTGTATCTCAATTCAATTCAATTCAATTCAGTTTATTTTTATATCTCATGACCGATACAGCTACTGTTGACTAGCTAAGATACAGGGGGAAATGCTGGTGGTGTAACTCGAACTCTCAGCCCTGCAGGTGTGAGGTAAGCTTCTTGGCCACTGTGCCACTATAGCGGAATCTGGGCAGCCACTCCTGTGTGGTAATACGACAAGCGACAGTCACTAACTGGCACGCATTCCCTAGTCGTCTAGGATCGAGTGGTCAGCTAAAGGAGGAGACAACAGCTGGCACCTTTACCCCCGCAAGCCCACCTCACGCACTAGGGGGCGCACTCTACCACAACCTTGGCAGCGCCAGGTGACGGCGGAACAACAGCAGACTAGTGCTGGCTCCGTTTTTCTTCTTAGTGAGAGAAACAGCAGATTGCAGAGACGTCACGCCTCCCTCTGACAGCCTGAATGTGACCATTACCTCGGTAACACTTACAGGATGGGGATTTTATGCTTAGATAATTAACGTGTCGCTATGGCGCACCGTTAAGAGGCGGTCACATTCCGCCGGCGTCCAGTGTATGATTCTGGAAATGACAGGCTCGGGGGGGGGCACACAGAGGAGATGACCTCACCTAAATACGGCCTGTGTCCGTCGAGAGCAGCCGATTGACCAATCACGGCCGCGGTGATTCAGGGCCTACCGCTGGCACGCGCGCCAGTCCGTGGCAGGGTACAATCAGTGAGTTTCTAACTCAGGTATGCACCGAGACTCCGAGGGGGTGGGGGGTGGGACACAGGGGGAGCACACCAGTGCTGCATCCGGTGCTGCGGGTGGATCCTAGCACACAGGGTTAGCGCCACACAACATGCTATGGATGCATGTTTGCAGCATCAAGCAGTGTTCACTGCTGGAAACTGTACTGCATGCGTGGTAAAAAGAGAGCTCTTTTTACTCATGATTATTATTTGACTCTTTCCATTGATACTTATCCAATTTGCACTGAGAGTTTGAGAATCTGATCATTACCTTCAGTTTTTTGTTCTAGCTGATGACAGACACCATGTGTATCTCTGTACTTTTTTCCAACATGCTGCTTAAATGCTTGGATATTTGTAGTAAAACAGCAGGTTTTCCTCCAAAAGTCCTCCTGCTATAAATTCAAAAAGCAGTTAAGTTATGAAGAAGATGTACCCTGTGGATTGTGGGAAATATTGCCACCGTAGACTCACACAGCAACTGGTGAGCAGTGTGTGTGTGTGTGTGTGTGAGTGTGAGAGCATGGCTTAGATACAGGTGAGAGAGGAAACTGCGGTTTCCTCCGGGGACTTTGACTCCACCCTGTTAGAAACGACTGACCGTAGAGAAGAAATCTAAGCCAACATGTTGCAGGAATGCTGGAGAGAGCCATATACAATTGCTAGTTATCCTCATTAATATGTCAGGCTTTAATGGCTGCTGGTGTCATGGCCAAATGGGTGCCCATCACCCCCACTGCGGAGCACGTAGCTGGCGGTCTGCCCTGCACATGCGTCAGGAGGTCTATGCGGACCCTGCTTAACGAGGCGAGGAGCGGCGTGGTGAATCGGCACACAGGCGCTTTCCTTGCCCTTCCCGGCATCTCCCTGGACGCTTAATCTGTCATTCATCACAGGCCAAAAAAGCGCACTGCAGATGAATCCCAGCATAACATTCCCCCGTCCTCTGTTTAAATACACCCCCTCCATTCTGGACATCTAAAAAAAGATGCCCCACTGTTTGTCAGGCGTGGGACACTGGGCAGGCAGGCCTTACCGTCTCATGGGATGGGTCCTTCAAGTCGTACACTGTGAGCTTGACCCGTGTCTCCTCGCAGATGGGGCATCCCGGGGGAAAGGTCACGCCGGTCAGGAAAAGGGGGTCCCTGGTTCCCTGTAAGAAAAGGGGCGATACCATTAGAGCCAGGAGGCGGGGGGGAGGGGGGGTGACAGTTGTGGATCAGTCTGCTGTCAGAATGTTTTCAGGGAACAACCACACCACTGAAAAGCAAATATACTCTGGGACCTGGGTAATTTATAAGGAGCAGGAAATGTACTCTTTCATGCAGCAAGGGGGTAATGAGTTAAAAGGACCAAAAAAATTTCCCCCCGCCCAGCTGCATCAGGGTGGTGGTGAGAAGGCACCACCCCCCCGGGCCACTTGGAGCTCTTAATAACACGCCGTGATAATCTGCACAGTGTTCAAATGCCGCCTGTTTATAGCGAGACTTCCTTTTCCTGCGCTCCGTGCCCAGGGAGCGTCTGGAATGCGGCCCTGCGGGAATCAGGAGGGCCAGATAACGAAAGTCATTTTCATCCAGAAACATGTCCCACCCAAAAGGGCACGAGACAGCAGTCCATCAGCATCAAGGAAATATCGCCTGTGACTGTGAGGGCCAATTAATTCCTTTGCTGCAGGTGAGCTGCTGCCTGATTAGCTGTATCGGCATGGAATCGACGCACCCTGGCTGTCTGCGGGAAGGTTTGCATGCGGAAATTTGCAGAAACCAGGGAGAGCCGCTGGAGAAAATGTCTCGGCCCCGGTTTCAGCTATTGCTGGAGATACCGTTCGAGCAAAAAGTACTGATTGGCATGGTTTCAGGCAATTCCCAGCGGCAGGCACAGGCAGATGCACAGCCATAAGCCACATTTGACTGGCAAACAAGACCCAGAGGTGGGAATCCCAGTCTGCATGGGCTTCAGCCAGTAACAATTAGCACCTGACCACAGGAAGGGGTGACTTCCTAACGGAAGGGTCCCTTCTGTACCGACCCAACTCCAGCAAGCCCCATTGACCCCCAAGGACCAGACCCACCCACCTCCCATATTCCAAGACGGAGACAAAGAATAATAAAAATGACACTTGACAAAGTCAGCGGCAATCCAAACAGCCCAAATCAGTGCAATGCAATTCTCAAAGTCACCAGGCTGCTCTAGGGATGAACTGAGCCCTTTCGGCTCATGCCTAGTGGACTCACCAGCATGCTGGGCAATCAAATCCGGAACCAATCTGTGGGATGTGGAAACCCAAAGCCCGTTTGGCCTCCCTGTGATCCTGGACACGTCGCAGAATGCTGGGAACCTCTCCTCAGATGGTGTGTAAGTCTGTGTGTGCTTACGCTGGTGGCATGACCTTCTGGGACCACAAGTGGGAGGAGCTAGCCTAGCATGCAGAAGGAAACTCCGCCCCCCGCAGGGCATGCCCACATACACAGGGATGGCTCCGTCATACTTCCACCCACCCCTCTGCCTGGGAGCCCTAATTGACCGTTTACGCTCCACAGGCAGGGGGCGGTCTCACTGGGGAGACATTGGGACAGTGCATCAGGACACGGTCAACAAGAAATACTGATACTGCAGTCCTGGCAGTCGGGAGTGGGGGGGGGTGACTTATGGTGCAAATAAAGGCCGTGAGAGCAGCCGCTGACCGCCTTCCCCCCCACCTGTTCCCAGCTGTTGGGACGGAGCTCTGCGGGGAATCGAGTGACAGGGTGGGGCAAATGTTACTCCCCCTAATATCACCCCCCCCCAGTTTAACAAAAAAGAACAGCTGCTTCACTCAGCTTATAGGGACCCGCCCTCCCTTAAACTTCAAGCAAGAAATACTTCATTTCAGTCTTTTCCACCCTCCCATAGATTGCCATTGACAGAGGTAATAACCTTAATAAGTCAGCATGCCCCCCCCAGCCCTGTGAAAGAAAGAGCCTCTACCCGCTTTCCGGAGAACTCCACCCAGACCTCTGTACGTACCTGCCTCCTTGTGATCCGCAAACACGAATCCATTTAGCGCAGCCGCTATGACTCCGGGACCTTTAGTACGGCGCGGGACGAAGCAAAAGGTGGGGAGGTGGGGGGGTGGGGGGGTTCGCGTTTGATAAAAGTGCTGGCTGAGACTGTTCCAGAGCGATAGCGGGTAGGAGTGAGAAAAAGCGATAAAAAGAGAGTGAGAGAGAGAGACTGGGAGCCCGGATCGCAGAAGCCTGGGAGCCGGACCCCCCAGACAGCCCCCCCCTCACCCCACCGGCCGGGGCATTGGAGAGGTCTCTCTCCCAGTCTAAATAAAAACATGCTGGAAAATGAAATCGGAGGGAAATAAGCCGGCCTTTGTGCTTTCATGGGGGATGGCATGCTCGCGGTGAGGAGGGAAATTAAACAGCGTGAAGGAACTTCTCTGTGACCAGCACTCAGTCTCTTAACTGCCTCAGTTTGCTGTGGAGGTTTTCATTTTGAGAAAAAAAAGAGGTAGTTCACACTTGATAGGAGCGTGCCGCCACTACGCCAGCCCCGAGGGGGCAGTGTGACTCAGCCAGGGGCAGGAGAGGACTTGGACATGCCGAGGAACCCCTACCTCAACCACCTCGGTCCAGGAATGGGGCACTAGGCTCTGCTCCTGGGCATCGACGAAGGCCACCTGCACCACGGCTCTGGGAGTCCTCTCTGGTGTTGAGGGGATCAGCTCCCGGCAGGCTGGGGGGGGGGGGGGGGGGGGGAGGGGGGGGGCCGGGGGGGGGCGGGGGGGGGGGGGGGGAGGGGGGGGGGGGTGAAGGGAGAGGTCAGGTTGGGGTCGCAGTGCATTACAGGGATACTGGCGCATCAATAAGGTGAGTGGATTTTGAACGTCAGCAGCATAAGCCAACATTAGAAGTGAGTTTTTCAGTAACAACTGAAATGAAATAATGAAATGCCAACTCACAATTAGAACTGATCCTGAGACTGTTGATTAAACATGGGCCCCAGCAGCGAAGCACCTAGGTCAGCTACTTGGGATGGAGGATCCACCCCACCCGCCCCCGAGCCCCAAGCGCCTCCCAACCTGATGAGCATGCTGATCTGGATACGAGCATCCGCTCGGCGAGTGAACTATAAACAGGAGCGGAGTGGAAGGGTGGGCTTTGCCAGATGTGAAAGGATTGCAAAGCTTTGGGGGGGGGTGCAGAATGGACAGGCAAATGGGAAGGTCACATGGATCCTCCTCGCGCTCATCCCCTCCTCCACAACTTAAGTAAAAAAAAAAAATCTAGCGACCCCTGCAGGAAGCAGCCAGAATAAAGGAAGTCACATCATTTTTTAGACCAAGATCTAAAAAAAATTGATTCAAAAAAACAAAACAGAAGTGCAGGACTGTGGTGGGCCTGTGAGCCAGGCTCTCTGAAGACCGACATTACAGTCTCTTTGATTGTTTTTGCTGGAGCTGGGCTCATATCTATCTATCTATCTATCTATCTATCTATCTATCTATCATCTCAGGGTTGCCAACTTTGGTCAACTGGCTGGAGTGAGATTTTCAATTCTGCACACACATTTATATGTGCATGAGAGTTGCATTACCTTGTAAATAGTCTGTAGGGTTTGTAGAGTTTGAATACTATCCCAACATTTTTAATATAGCTATATACACTCCCCTAAAGGATTATTAGGAACACCTGTTCAATTTCTCATTAATGCAATTATCTAATCAACCAATCACA
>JAODKM010000078.1:1352787-1376364 GCA_026780845.1 Petrocephalus sullivani
GAAATGGTTGTGCGTGAAAATCCCAGTAACTGAGCAGATTGTGAAATACTCAGACCGGCCCATCTGGCACCAACAACGATGCCACGCTCAAAATTGCTTAAATCACCTTTCTTTCCCATTCTGACATTCAGTTTGGAGTTCAAGAGATTTTCTTGACGAGGACCACACCCCTAAATGCATTGAAGCAATTGCCATGTGATTGGTTGATTAGATAATTGCATTAATGAGAAATGAAACAGGTGTTCCTAATAATCCTTTAGGTGAGTGTATTTCAAACACTAATTTAGGGAGATGGCAACGCAAAATGTTGGTAAAACATTCAGCTATGAATAATATTTTCTCACTATTAAATTGAATATCCCATTTTTTTTTTTTTATGTTTGACGATGCACTTTCCAGATTGATTCAGTCTCCATTAGCCAAGGACCAATAACTTCTTCACTTAAAAAAAAAAAACTTGTTCGCATAAAAAAACAATAAACACTGTTGGATGATATTTTCAAACCTGCCAATTTATATAAATTGTACTCTGTATGTATGCAGTTTATGCACTTGCAATTGGGGGGACTTGCAAAGTGCATTTCTGAAATATTTCTGTCCATTCCTTTAATTTCCCCAGTTGGGGAACACTATTTTACATGCACTGCCCGAAGGGAGAATGGAGCTGAATGTACAGTCACTTCACTATCTACGGCTCGGAGGATTAAAAGGTCTCGTCCTCCTGGGGGCTTTAATGGCATGCTGAGACATTATTGTTTGTTGAAAAATTCAGCCTGTGGACACCACCCAAGTAAACAGTAAAGGCATAAAGCCTCACACACCGGTGACACACTGTGTGTGCGTGTGTGTGTGGGCGTCTGTCACACACACACGGGTCACACGTGTGTAGAGCCTGCCACCCAACCACAGAGCACCCGCATGCTGTGATTTGTCCAGGCCTGACGGCCCGTAACCAATGAGAGTGCCTCTTTGGCGGCTCATGTGACCCTAAGACTATCTCTGCCGGGGTTGCGGGTGCAGGCTGGAATTTCCCACTCCCAGTGAATCAAGGGAGAACCAACCCCCTCCTTATGACAGGGGTGGCTTACTTACCCGCCCACAAACTTAAGGGCGTCTGATTAATTAACTGCACAGGGCTAATCAAACAATCAGCGAGACACCTTCAAATGAGATACAGGTGGCAATGTCAGTCATCGGGACAGGAAAGGTAGCCAGCTACAGAGTTAAATCACTGGGGAGCACTTTTGCCACTGCCAACTGCAACTCGTGAGCAAATATGATCTTGGGTGAGATCTAATGAGAGCATGTGATGAGATTTTCATTAGGATTGTGTTATAATTAGAGATTTCATTTTCATTAGGAAGGGGCTGCTGTAATGGGCATCAGAATGCAGAGCCAGAATGTACAGGCAGCAGATGTTTGAGGCACAAGCCCACGGTTCCACACTCCCACCAACACAAACTGTCTCCAGACATAGTCTGCTGCAGCCCATATCTCTGTGAGGGTTACTGATTGTATACCACCACCCCCCCCCCCCTCCTGCCAGCAGCATGCACCAGGGTGCATAAACACAGCTGCCTTTTTTTTTCATCCAGTACAGACTCTGAACAGCCAGAAGGAAGCGAGCGAGATGTTCTCACAACAAATGGTGCTGCATTCCCATAGGCCAAATCAGTGTCCCCTCTGAGCCAATCACATTATTGAAATGAAATGTAGCTTTATTTGCCATTTGTATTGTATTGGTGCATCGGAATGTGTTACTTGTCACATATCCCATCATGTCATTCATTTTAAAGACATACACACACATAGAGAGGTGAGAGTAAAGCTTGGGGTCTGAGTGCAGGGTCAATCATCCATCCAGCACTCCTGGAGCATTTCTGAGGGGTATAGGGTCTTGCTAAAGGGCTCAGTGGAGATTTGGCGCTTCTGCCATGGATGGGACTCAAACTGACAACCTTCTGATCTCAGGTACAGATGCATGGGGGCCACTAGAGATTTTTGGCTCTATGAAAGCATACATACTGGACCCAGACCTATTCAGTTGTGTTATAATTTCTGTTAGGGCCGCTGTCCCTCACCAAACGATCTTCTACATGGGCAAGAGCAGCATAGTGGATCAGTAGTGCACCACTATCATCACGTGCAAAGACAAGCTGTCTCTAGGTGCATGTGGGTGTCAACATAAAGCTAACAAACAGAGCTATTTATCAGCCCTCGTTTGTGTCACTAACGGTAAAATGTACACAGGCATTTAGGTTGACATTCACTGCATCGCACTCTGGGGAACGGAGCACAGCTGCACTGCAAGATCCGCACCAAAGGAGGCGCTGTAGTGCCAGGGCTGCTCTCGCCCGCACACATTCCAACGAGTCGCTCAAGCTTGTGTCCCAGAAACAGTGCTGCAAACGCCCAGCGCAGGGAAGCTCTTTCCCCATGTTAATTAGAACCTTATCTGGCATAATTAATTTCTCCCGACATGGGGCACGTTCGCACTCTTAAAAAACCTGATTCGAAATTAGGCTAAAATTAATTTACAGTGAATTCAAAACATGGCCCGAATTATTTTAATAAAAAAAGGTCTAACGATGCAAAGAATTTGCCATATTTTCTATATATTCCACTGTAACCTTAATTTTCATAACTTTGCTTATTATTACACTAAAATTCTGGCAATAACTCTTATGTAGTCGCGTTCCTTTTGTCTGTACCGTAATGTTATTACGGAAATACCATCAGACTTCCGTCTATTAGTTTCAGGATCTTTTAATTCCAGATCATGCCTCATTGGGTAGGGGAATACTTAGGTTAGAGGCCAACTCCCAGCATTCAGTGGAAGTCTTTTAAAGTAAATCAGCTTCCTAGAAGCATTTTTGTTGGAGTTGTAATTCATGCATGTGTCCGAGTGCTGCCTCCATTTGCAAAAACATCCGTTCTGTCTATGACGGGATCCGCGTTTCAGGCTGCCGGCCTAATAAGCATAATTTTCCAGCCCTTATAAATACACAGAAGGCCGCGGTAATAAATGCATACCTTTACAATGCCAGCTTAATGGTGGCACCTTAACGGCTCCCTATTTGTCTCTTACCTTAATTAATCACCACATTAATCATCGCAAATTACCGTACACCTGCCACAGCTAATATGAAGTCCCCCAGAAGACCTGAAACAGATACTGTTGCTGACGCGAAGCTCCCTAGCCTTTGGAGGGAACAAAGCGCTGCCTCCTCCCGGCCATTCTTCAGGTTCTGTGAAGCACTGTATACATTTAATGTAATATCATTGTTTCCCGCAGGCAATGCCTAAGGGGCAGGTCAGTAGGAAGCCCTGCATGCCTGGCCAGCTACCCCTGACAATTCATGGTGCTACCGGGACCCTCAGATTAGTATCAGCTTCCTGCACAGGGGAGGAGGAAGTCACTTTTCGTTCCTTTAATTTTTTCACTGGAGGTTTAAGGTTTTCTTTGCTTTTCCGGAACACAGGAACTGATCAGCCTCCTAAAATAGAACCACAGATATATCAAGATGATCGAAATGGCTCTCAAGCTCTCTACCTCTGTCTAATGACACCAAACTTCTTTCCCTTGGGCACGTCAAAGTCTCTCCTCTGTGGCTCAAGTCTCTCTAGACCACCAGCAGCGTTACAGTGGTTGGATAACAGAGACGGCAGCACTCTGTCCCTTCCGCAGATTTATACGCACGGGCCATGTGCAGTGTGGCCTCATAGGGGTGTTTTTCGGCGTGATTTATTACACGGCACTTGTTTCCGCCATCTGCTCTTGTTTGCTTTTGGTCCCAGCTTAGGGCCGAGCTGGGTGTGTGACGTTCACTTCTGTTGTGATGTGTTTGTGACCCTTTTGGAGTCCCGAGTGTCATGTCGTGCCCTGCCTGAACCTTGTGTCTCCTCCCTGGTGCTCGTTAACCTCACTCCTCATTCCTGCCGTTGCGTGATTCACTCCAGCTGCCTCTCGTTTGCTCCCTCGTTAGTACAGTATTTAAGTGATTCCCAGTCTTGTGGCTTCCAGTTGCGTCACTGAAGGCGTGTTGTCCTGTAGCTTGTGAGCTAGCCTCCCCTTTCGATTCCCTGTGATGCTGTTTATTTTCTAGTCCCAGTTTTGGGACGGGAAAATAAAACCCCTCCTGCGTCCTCCATTCAGCCCCGCACACAACACAGAGGGTTGAAATAACCAGAACCATAAAAATATGAAGCATCACCGAAGATTCCAAGAGCCAATCAAAGGGCAGCATGTCCCGTCATTTCATTATAGTCCCTCAGCTGGCCTGCTGTTCCCATTCTCCTGTCCACGATTTAGCCACAACAGCAAGAGGAGAGTCAAACCAAAACATCTACTGCAGTGGCTGTTGCCTAATATCACCTGGCCCCTCTGGTATTTTACGACATGCTGAAAATCTCCCATAGAGCCAGAGAAAAAAAATCAAAACGACCCAGTTACAAGTTCACTCTTGCCGAAGGGGCTGGAGATCCAAGCTGGGTGAGAGGTACATCACAGTGATGGTGGTGTCCTGCCCCCGGGGGAATAAGTGAGGACGAGCTGGTTCAGAGGATAGGATCAGAGGACTGCCACGGACATGTCAGCCTCCCCGCAGCCAGGGAAGACCTTTCGCCATTCCCCTTTGAGCCAAAAATAGAGTTCAGAGCAGTTCCAAGACAACAAATTAATGCTCATCATGTCCGGCCAGATTGTTTGCATGACTGTAGGTGCCACTAACAGAGAGCAGGGGAGGGGAGGGGGGGTTTCAGCATGGTTATAATCTGTCCTTGATAGATATTTAATATCTAACAAATCAGCAGAGCATGCATGAGTGACCTGGGGGTATGGAAGGAGCCAGTGGAGATGCCAGTTACGTCAAGAGGATCACACTTACCCAGGCTCAGCTCCACAATTGGCATCTTTGGAGTCAAGATCGCACCTGCCGGGGAACAGGAGAGCCAATTACGGAGTGCCTATCGCTGGAAACCGGCTGGAAGCGAGAGGGTCTAACAAGGCTTGTAGGTCACGGAGAGCAACCAGTAGCTGACAAATTAACTTACACATTCAGTAACAAATGTTTCCATTACCTTTCAAAAACATTTTCATCGGGAAAAACGACGTTCTGTAATATGGTGTGATAATAAGATTGAGTGAATATGGGTCATAAACAATGATTGATATATTCAAAGTTACCTATGATTCAAAAATTGATAAAAATAAGCATTGCACTGAGCATAATCTGTCTTCGGATAACTAAGAACGCTAAATGCATTGATTCCGCTGGTCCGATTGATTGCTGCAGCCATTCAGATTATGCACACCGCCTACAATCTGCTTGTTCTGTAGCACAATATGTCACGCTGAAAGTTTTCAGGCATCCATTGCGCTAAGTGCTTTCCTGATGCGATGTAAATAGTGAAGTACCGGCACACGCCATCTGCCTGAGCTTTATGGTTCCCCAGTGGCTCTACATGCCTCGCAGCTTGGCGTCTAGATGTTTATAGACAAACCCGCCGGCCTTTTTTTAAACGCCCTCCTCGGAACCTGAATTGTGCTCCAAAACCTCGCTTCATCAGAGTTGTTAAAGATACAGGTTCTTCATCAAGGTCACCAGCATTCCGAACAGACTGGCCAATTATTTATGGGTATTTACGTGCATTAGCTATAAACACATATTTTTCCACTTTGTTTGATGTCTCCAGAGCTTCACCACTTAAAAGCGATTGACTATTTCCAAAACAACCATCCAAATCAATCAATTAATTATCATTCACCCTATTACTAGCCAGCTTGTAATATCCTTTAAGTATATATGTTCTCCCTCCAATTGACTTTCCATCAGAGATCTTCTAATAAACTGAATCCATACTGGGACCACAGCATTACACTTCACAGTAAATTCCCACCTTTAATCTCACTCAGCAATTACCAAAAGCTCCGACCCGCCTAGCATCGGCAATATTAGCACCGGGCAATAAACGATTATGTGCCATACCCGCAATTTGCTGCAGGAATAAAAGAAAATGATAACAGTCTGTCATTAAAGCTTTAAATTTAGGTGGAAACAAATAATAGGCCAATAATACAGCAGATACCTACTGCTATGGTGCCGTCTTCAGCCTGTAACCATGTGGCTTGTGTTTATTATTTACTTTGCAAAGGCTAAGACAAAATTAAATGAGGGACACATGCAGTGCATGGTCTGGCTCTTATTGTTAACGTACCCCAGACCCCAAAATTGGGCTTGAGGCCTGGGAACATGCGGAAACATCATAAATACGAGGGCAGGGGATACGGACTCATTGCGAGAGGAAGTGGGCTATGCGCACAGGCGACACCTTCTATCTGCATTTAGAAATAACAGTGCAGCCAGTGTCAGATTTATCACCTTTTGTCAGCGGTGGGAATAATGTATGCAAGGGTACGGAGTGACTTTTCCTGGATGACAGCATTAATGAATGCCGCGGGATATAGTCTTACAGATGCTCCTTCAAACCTCCTCGGGCTTCACACTCTGTGTCGGACTGTAGGAATTAATGCGGGAATTGGCATATTTTCAGTGACGAATTACTGACGTGCAGCTAAGATTTTTCTCTGAGCTTAACTGCCTCTTCGGTGAACAGCGGGGTATCATGTTAAGGGGGAAAAATGCTCTGTGTGCTTTTCAAAGAACGGAACAGAGGCATAGTTAGGAGAGGGCTATTCACTAAGACTTATCTGCTCACACACCTTCTGTACAATGACATCCGTCAGTGGTGCACTGTACTGCCCAGATATGCATTGCCTTATCTGTGAATTCAAAGCAATCATCTGACAGTTCATCTCCGTCTAATGTTTCCCTAGTTTGACTCAGAACTCTGCTTAAATATTCACTATATTAAATGCTATTCAGTCTGAGTAGGTGGTTAATTTCCATATTTCATTTCCTTGATTAATTACAGAGTAGATATGTGATTAGTCTGCATAGTCATAAAGCAGAAGTAATTGCTGAAATATAAATGTGTTAAGTGGTACAGTAAGGTGGGTCACTTTGTCACAATAACCTCTCTCCGCATTAACCTTCTCAAAGTGTTCTTCAGGGATCAATATAGCGTCCAGTTCTATTTTCTCACTATATACTCTGGGTTTACTTGCTAGATTCGCAATGTTTTCTTAACCATACCTGCGGCCAAAGTTGACATTAGCAACTTTTCTGTTACCCTGACTGTAATATTTACTCAACATAGCTGATAATGTATGAATACTGGGCCAGAGATCAGCATTCGTTGTTATAGGCTAATACAATTTTGTTTTAGGGTTTAAATTCCACTGGTAAAGCTGCCAGGATAACCAGACGTCGCAATCAGGGTCTGTCTGAGTTCTGTCCCAAAGGGACTTACATGCTATCTCTCACTGCCAACTCTGTTACTCTTTTTCTATTGATACACCTTTCTGTGCTTCACAGTCTCCTAATGCTAAGATAAACCATCTTTCTCAGTACCCTCTCGTAGGCCTGACCCTTCAGACCTGCGGATCTCCCCCAGCAGTAGTCCGCTCAGGAGCCTGCTTTTGTTTCTTCCTATCACGAGATCCCTCTTCCGCGTCGCTTCCTCTGTCAGTGAGTCATTGCCACTTCTGCTCGACTCAAAGCAATTTTTGCTTACGGCTGCAGTGGCTCTGCTGACCCCAATTTTAATTGAATAATTTCTCATTAGATCACCTACCCCCTGCAATCGTTTGCCGTTGTCAGGGCCACGAGACAGTAGACAATTCAATCTCCTCAATCCAATTCTTCAGTCTTGGCAAAACTTTGGGTCCATTTCTTTTTCTCATTGGTGAAAGTCATTCTTTCACAAGGCTCACATTTTTCAATTTAACTGCAACTCCTATATAGTCCACAAATTCATCTGCTTTTCTGATGTCCCAACATCTCAATAAATCACAAAGCAGGGACTGACAGATTGAAAAAAAAACTTTTTATCTTCCTGTTTGCATCAAAAATCAGTCTCAAGAGTAGCGATGAATAAATGTATAAAACCAAAGCAGCTGGATTTCCATACACAGGTGTTTTTCTTTGTTCTTAGTGGGGGAAAGTTATCTTCTACCAGGAGATTTGACTTTCAAATCTACAGCGATCTTGTGAGCTAACTTGCTTGGTTAATCTTCTCATGTTTCTAATAAAGAGCATCACATGCCATGCAACGCTAGCTAGGTGTCTCAGTGCTGGCGGGAAGCATTCCCTCGTTCACCAGAGAGAGCAGTGAAGGCCATGCCAAGCCGCCCTGCACCGCACACATATGTAAGCACACGGCACACACACACACACACACACGCCTAGAGACCCCTGTCTTCCCGGTGAGAGAGTTCAGAGGCATCACTCACCTGACCCAGCTGCCTCTCCCAAATTACGCCCTCTCGTTTCCATTGCACGGATGCCCCTAGAATATCCCACGCCTCGCCGAGGTGTCCGAGACTAAGATCTGGCACTCTGCTCTCAAACTCAGCACACAGAAAGACTTTAAAGGCCTTTTGAAAAGCGACACAGGGAGAAGGGATGGAAGATACGCTGAGGGTGGCGGAAAAGGAGGTGGCAGGGAGAGAACAGAAGGAGGACGCAGGAGTTATGTAATGTGCAACAGAGGTCTTTATCCATCCAACTCCTCTGTCAGAAGCTCGCTTATCGCACCCTTAGCCGTGCAGAACCAAACCCCCTCCGTGTCAAATGTCGCATCCTGCTCCATACGGGTCCTTTCCCCCTCCGAACACAATTAGCGCATTCCAAGAACTAGGCGATTAAGCTGCTGATGGATAGCTCCCGCCCCCCTGGCCGAATCTCTCCGCAGCGAGCCGGAGCTGTCCGCCCTGATTGGAATTCAGTTCAGCGAGTCGGCACGGGAGGGGAGGCGTGAGCTGAGTGCTAGCAGGTAGCGGCTGTGGCAGGGGGACCTCCAAACATAACTGGGGGGGGGGGTGTGTTAGGGATTGGCCGAGGCCAGTGCGCCCCTCTCTCATTCCATGAGGTACTGTCCTTCTTGAACAGCTCCCCATACATCTTTTCCTCATGTGCAGCAATCCAACACACAGGGGCGCTGCTAGAGATTTTGGGCCCCCAACTCATACCAATGCAACTATGTTTCCCAACTCCCCTGGAATTGTCCTAATTTCCCCATCTTTACAGCACCCCTGCATGTCATTAACAAGTCTCACTTAACTAATCCATCCATCCTTCCATCCATCTTCCAACTGCTTATCTTACTCAGGGGCCCGGAACCTATCCCAGGCAACATAAAGCTCAAGACAGGGGAGCACCACAGAGAGGGTGTCAGTCCACTGCAGGTCACACTGCAGGAGGTGAACATCGACACCCCAGCAGCGAAGCCACCAAGCTGCCCTCCACTAATAAACAATTCATTAATTTCCTTCATGACCATTCAGCCTAATTTGATTAATTTTGATTTCATAGGCAGGAAGGTACAGTGACTGCTGTGCTGTATCAGATGTAGGTTTGTACAACAGTAGAAGAATCATTATAACATACATCATTATATCACTTCTAATTAAGGCCTTGGGGCAGCTTAATCTGGCAGTGTGATGACAGTAATAGATCTAGACTAAAAGGTATTTACTCTAGCCAGTATATATTTAGCCATGTGAATTTCAATAATGAAAGTAAGACATAAAACGCTGGTAAACTGGATCTCGTACCATTTTAATGCAAAGTCATTTGAAAACGTGCAGTTGGACAGGGCGGTAGAATTCATATAAAAAGACTGTGATAGATAGAAAGGTAAAAACAAAAAACATATCTGGATGCATATCAAGAGGACAATGCTTTTAATTGGTCAGTGGATTGGTTTTGGTTTTACATATCAGCCAATTACAGGGTCAGAACAGCCTCCCAAAAAATGATCTACCGGTGATGAATGTGTCCTTTTCCTGGACTGATGAATTCTGGGTAGAGGTGGTGACCGACCCATTAGGGTGCCATGGGGCGGGGGGGTGGGAGTGGGTTTGAGTTAGAGGGACGATCCATTACGACGTTAAGCCCTGCCTCGTACCGGAACGCGCAGGGAAGCCGCAGGAGAAAAATCGATAGTAAAAAAAGGGGGTGTCGAGGGGAGGACACAGGAAGGAGGGAGAGAAAGGAAAAAAAAATGGAACGGTGGCCTTTTTAGCAATGCTGCCCAAAGTGGGGTGGGGGGCCGTTGGTGGTTTTCTGTATGTCTCAATAGCTCTCCGAAACCATTTAAATTCCAATACGATCCTTCCCACTATTAACTGGGAGGGTCAGCGATGTGACCTGAGCGGAAGAGACGGACTGTACGGCGGCCATGGCAGTATCGGGCGGGGGCTGCACGCATACAAATTAAATGTAACTGCGGCAGACTCCCCCATAAATGGGAGATTCCCAGCTCTGACTAGATGACTTGTGATGTTTTTTTTACACATTGCTTTAACCGGGCAGGATGGGATTCTGGCAATGCTCAGCGCAGATATCCATACATACTTTTTTTTTCAGGATCTCATGCTCCTGGAACCAAAACCAATCCCGATCAACCGCCCCCCCTTTTCCAGGAGACACGCAGACAACGCCCCCTGTCAGTGACATTTGGCTGCCCGCCCCCTTTAACTCTCTATCCCTCATCTGCAAACAGCACACACACGTTACAGAGCTGGGATTCTAACGCCCCATGCGGCTCAGAGCCGCCCTGAAGAAATGCCTCAGTACAGGCGCCTCGTGCATCACAACCACGGCAGTTTTAACGTCACATTATAACATAAACGTTTTAAAATGCTTTTCAAACAATTGATGATGTGCACTTATAAAATATATCCAACTGTATTCCATTCCACGTCCCAGGGTTACAGTATATAAAATAGACATTATAAACGTAAATAAAATATCTCTAGATAATAAAATGTTAAAATATCTTCAAATCATAGACATCGGAATATAAAAATAACACTGATGGCATGTTCTCATTTCTTCGTTAAGACTCAGAATTAACTCAAAATATGCATCTAATAATACATCCTCATGCCCATGTGATCGAGATGCTAATAGGGATTAGCGAGTTTGGTGCATAACCAAACATCTCCCGATGTAATGAGTAGCTTTGTCAGCAGTGAATTCCAGGCTGCTAGTCGGCAAACATAAGTTTCCTTTAGCCACCGTGGATGTGGTGCGTGTGCGCACAGCGACCCTCCGACAGGGTGCTCATATCACATCTGTGTTTTAATTCCAGACGTGAAGTGCAAGAAGCAAAGCATAAATAGTAATAAAATAGTATAAAAAACATTAAAATAGTATAAATTCTAAAAAATACTATAGCCCCAAAATAGTACATATTCCAAAATACTATACCCCAATGAAGTCATTAACCTTCCTGCCCCACTTTTTCATTGTCCAGCTTTCACATCCATAAAGAGTCACAACCTGCTGAAGATTCCTTAGGTATTACAGCGTATCACTTCCTTTCTAACTCTGACGAGATCATTCCTCGAGGGTAAGGGCCCTAGGGGTTGCCAGGTCAAGTCCCACAATAACTTCAAATTTAATCTTGTAAGATCAAAATTCAAATTGCAAGATAAAGTCACTTGGGGCAAAGCAAGCCGCCATTTCCTATATACCAATGCCTAGTAATCAGAGTTTAATTTGATGTAGTGCCTTTATATAGAGAGCCAGAGAGGAACAGCTGTGTGCGCTAACGGGCTGATGCGTGTTAGCTTCGGAAAAGCCTACTTTCCACAGTAGCCTTTATGTCGCCGTGACGCTTGTGTGCCAGCGGGGCGGCCGAGCGGCTTTCACTCCCATCGACGCTCCTCCAAACATTGGGCCGGAGGTGCTGTGGAGGTGCTGTGGGTGGAGCCGATAGCATAGCATTGATAGCACACCACCGGCTAGCTCACCAACAGTCCTCTGCAGCCCTCTCGCGGTCCCCCCTACATATTCCCGGGACTGACTCAGGCAGGAAACCCACCACCCCCAGGTAAGGCCAGTCGTAGTCAGGATTAATTGCTATTTAACAAGCAGGGAAGAGCACAGCTAGTGCAGCCTGGTTCGTTATGATGAATGAGCATCAGGCCAGAGCTACAGAAGGTGACCGTTTGCCATCACGGCAGGATGGGAGTCTCCCTTCACCACGCTATCCATGCCACACTGGGTCCCCAGACGGTCTGCTTGGCCTGCCAGCATATCAGTAATCGTTTTTACAGCTGGGGCGGCTCTTACTGGAGAACTTCGGAACCAAAACAAACTCACAAAAGAACCTGTGGTTCACCTTCACTGAGAAACAGGAGATGCAGGCCGTCCATATAACACGCCGTATGTTTTCATTAAGAGTTAAGTCAAACATCAACATTCAGCTCTGTTATTCTCCAAAGGGTCCAATTACTCGCACTCAGCCTTACCTCCTCACACAGTACCCAGAAGTCAGATGCTCCATAATTAATATTTCATATGAATACCAATGAGAAGGTCCTGGGTTATCAGGGCATTTCAAACCGCCCTGATCTTGTGATTTAAACATTAATTATTTATCGTATTCAGAACTACTAAATGTACATTATTTATGTAGTGGAAAACCACGTTTTAGTTAATTTGTTAGCAATATAATTTTATAATAGGCGGGAAAAATCCATTGACGTCCATACATTTATTCCTGAGGAATTCTTACATGCAGCCCAGAAGGGCTACTGCTGTGCATGCTGCATTAAACATTTACCAATCATAAATTCTTTGTGTTTCTCTACGAGATAAAGTCATCTTAAAAACTCACTCCCACTGACAGCATATTTGAAGACAGATAAATGACTTGATTTCCCTGGCCTAACATGCATTTTCACTTCCACTTTCTGCATCCTCTTGTCCTATTCAGGTTCTGGAGTCTGTCCCGGAGGCTACTGGCACAAGGCAGGGAATAAGCCAGGAGGGGGCGCCAGCCCGTCGCAGGGCACAACTCCAATTAACCGCAGCATGCTTTTGGATTGTAGGAGGGAACCAGAGCACTGGAGGAAACCACATGGGGAGAACATGCAAGCTCCACACACACGGAGCCGCGGCAGAGACTTGAACCTTGGTCCCAGAGGTGTGAAGCAACAGTGTTAACCACTCCATCACCATGCCACCCTGCGTGGTCACTTTCTATTTTCAATCTCCAAACATAAACAAAGATTATGTCCATCAATCCATCCATCCATCCATGGATCTATTACCCACCTGGCCTGGAGACTATCCCAGACAGGATATGTAACAAGACTGGGGTACACCCTGGATGGGATGCCAACTGTAAGCAGTGCAGTTTACTGCAATACCTCAGGTATGGTGCTCATTAAGTGAATCCGGCCTTTATGTGCGTAAGTAAAGCTGTTAAAACCCCACGGTATCCTGCTGGTGGAGGTGAAAGCTAATGAGCTTAATACACAGGAAAAACAGAACACCTGTGAAGTCGGTCAGGGCAACTGATGTATTTCTCAAGGTGACGGTGAGGCATCTTTCAGCATCTCCCTGCCACTAATGAACAGCATAATGTGATCTGCCTCATCTTGACACATGTCAGCATTACGTCCGTGTCAGTGTGTCAGGTCTGTCACTTCTGCTTCATGCCAGACGATTATCCTCAGACAGATTACCCATCTACTCACTTCATCACCCAAGCTTGGGCTGCAACATTGCACACAGACAGCAGGCTGAGGTAGGTAAGGACCAGGGCTTGAAGCCTAAAGGTGGAAGCACTTGAAGGGACCCTTATTCTGGAGCCCTAGGCAAAGCTCTCCCCCAGAAAGGCTCCAGCATCAAAGCTAGCCGAGTAAAGGTGTAGATGTCAGCTACATAAGAGTACCACAGCGAGAGCGAAAAACACATGCACGGACGAATCTGATGGGAGGCACTGCTTAGAATAACATGCCGTTAAAGTTGAGAAACGCCAAATATCATGACATGCCAAAGTAGCTCTGCTCAAGAAATCCCTCAAAATCTGTAACATTTACAAGAAAAAAAAGAAACCTTCTCTACTGGTCTCTCCTACCCAGAATTCATAGACAGCAGACATATCCATAAAAGTCCTGCTTCACCAATGCATCTTACAAGTGCTCAACAAAATGTGACATGTGACTTCTTCAGTGAAAAGTAAAACAAAAAAAGACTTTAAAAATGACTGAGTTCCCGGGTGTGCTGCAGTGTATCAGTGCAGTTCCCGGGAAGGAGACTCCCTGGGTGTGTTAACAGAAGCTAGGAAGGGGGAGGGAGGCTTCACTTTGGGTGAAAGCTTATGTGGGGGTGGGGGGGCACAACCAGTCTGACAACCTTGACAACCAGTCAGGGGGTGAAAGGGGGCCTGCAGGAAGGGCTGGAATGTAGTCGCTATACTATGCAATACGCAGTTTGTTTGGACATATAGGCAAGTTATGTACCCATAAGGGTTGTATATGCTTAAACTGTAGTCTTTATTTAGGTAATGTAGGGTTGTAGTTTCCATTACTAATAGTGCAGTGAGCCATGTCAGCCATGGACCCTGAAGGGGGGCCGCACCTTTTTGGTGGGTTGGGAATTTCCCTAATGCTTAGGGTTTTTGCCCTCCTTCCTAGGCTGGATGGACAGGTCTATGTGTGGGACCCATAGGAGGCCTGAACATCCTTGAAGTAGACCAATAGAGGTGGCGAATAATGTGAGTTGTATGCTCAAAGCCTGGTTTGCAGATATTTAGTAACCAATCAGGACAACGTCACAACGTCAGCCAGGGCCCAAGAAGCCAGAGTGAATTGTCTGGCAGGGAAATGATTGAGAGGAGTGCCCCTCATGGTTACAGGCTCTGACACTGGGGCACAAGAGACATCGAGCCGCAATAGTGCCTATGCTGCTCACTTTCGTCTGGCGCGTAATTAGGAGTCAGCCACACCTGATACACAAAAGTGGCATTACGCAATGTGTGATGAATCGGACAGTCTGTTGGGAAGGTCTGTGTGATGAAAACAGGGGGCAGGGGCTACAAAATGCACAATAATCTATTTTTTTGCCCCTCTTAACTGTAGTGCCTTGCTTGATTCAAAGCTCAGTTTACTTAGCAATAGCACAATCACTGCACTGAGCTTTAGGAGCTGAGGCCCTAAACATGGCTGGAAAGCCTGCAATCACAGGTCATGCTGGTCTACGACGGAGAACTCTCAGGTTCAGGACCGGTGTCAGTCTTCAGGTTCAGGACCGGTGTCAGTCTTCTCTTCACTGCCCGAGAAGTCAGAGAAACGAAGACTTGACGCAACCAGCGCGCTCCGTTGATATTCAAATGGAGTATGCGGTCTGGAAATCTCATTACCCTTGCGAGCCAAAAATGATGGAGATGTGCCACAATGCATTATGCCGGGCCGGGGCTCTTACGCGCGCCCTGCCTCTGATTGCCTTTTAATGCGCCATTCACCAGACCTAATGCCACCGTAAACACGATGCCTGAGTATATGGAAAGGAGAAAAAACAATTAACAGAAGCGTGTGGAGCATGCGCTCTATCAGTCTGCACGGTGCGGTGCCACTTTCTGTACGATGGATGCACTGCTCCCTCTTTTTTCATCCTTACAGAGAGAGCGCATGTTTCTTTGTGGAAACAGCTGCTTCATGCTTGTTGGGGCGTCTAATGGTCCGAGCAGCACCCACAGCCGGCTAAAATTGCATTAAAACGTTACTTCATTTCCGGCACAGAGTGCATTGATTGCCTCATTTTTGCTGCCAGCAATATGCAATAAATGGTAGGGTCTCCAATTCTACCCTCTGAGGTGTGGAAGGAAACGGTCGCGTTGGCCGTCTCTGCGCAAAAACGACATTTATGCTGGTAACCTCGCCACAAATAGATTATCGCAGCAAATTACATTTACTGCCCCGTTTGCTGCTGGAGTCATTATTTGCACCAGCTTTTCTTAGTTTCTTCATTGCCTTAAAAAAACTAGATAATTTTGTTTTAAGAAAAGGAAGCACAAGTAACCTGCACAGCCAGCTAACAAAGCCGCTCTCCCAAAAGTCCATGCCCAAGTTCTTCAAGGCCAGAAGATGGAATTATTTCGTTGTGTCATTGGTTGACCAGAACAGAGTGTTCCTATTATGCAGTATGTAATTGGCTTTCCTCTACTAGGGGGTGTACGAGGTGAAGGAGTGATAGGGCTTGGCGCCAGCAAGCTTCTCCATAAGCACTTCCAGGGGACTCACCCTCCTCCACTCAGCGCCATGACTCCCATGGTTTATGCAGAGCGGCATCAGCTTAGCCGGGGAGTGCCCACTCAGCTGGGTGTGACAGTGAACTGGAAAACAACTAAACTGGAGTGAAAATTTAGGAGAACTATAAAAAGGCGAGGGTAAAATAACGCCGGCAAGATTCGCAGGCCTTGAATACCACTGTCCTATGCACCTGCCGCTAAAGCCCTTTGCCTTTTGATGGATTCGTCCTGTGCCTCAATTCTCTAAATTGATCCCAGAGGCACAGTGCTCGACCTCTCACCTCCTAAATGAGGCACACTGGGAAGCATTTCAGCAGGAAGCCCTATACACAAATGCCCTGGCCTCATTATTTCACAGATGAAACTAGGATCACAATCAACGCCTGCTTGTGGACAGTCAGTCAGCTCAACACAGACCCAGAACGGACTCACAAAAGCTGCCTTTATTTGTATCCTTCTTCAGAAGGTTCAGTGGTTAATCTCCCAAGACATGACATTCTGTGACACAAGAAAGGGAGTTGTACTGCTCTTCTCTCTATGGTTGGGTGTAACAGACAACAGCAATGGCTCTTCTGCTAGTAGACAGAAGTAGACCAGGGGAACATGATCCTGCAGGGTCAATGAGAGTGGGGTAGTCTGGTGATGGACCATAGTTTGAGGTCTGAGATCTCCAGCTTGGCCTCGTGGTTGAAACGACTTCCTCTGTTTGGCTTAACCCCAGAATCTGGACGGTTTCCAAAAAGATGACTGATTCCTTCTCCCTCGAGCCACATTTCATAGTGAGGAGTTTATGCTTTGCATGGTTTTCCATCTTTACCCATGTCATTAGCTGTACTTGAAAGTTTCACCCTTTCTGAGTGATAATTTATTTATAGAGAAATACAGCCACCCTAATTATCTCCCGTTTAGAAAGTCTTAGTTTAAGCTTCTGCTTGATATATTCATCCAAGTAAAACTGTCACTTTTCAAGTGGTGGCATCTAGAAATCAGCTGCAGTCACTGCTAGTCACTGCTAATCACTGCTAATCAGTCATAGGCACGGCTAATCAGGTGATTGAAAAATAAAACACATTTTCAGCACTGTTGTCCTTTCACAGCTTCACTTTGATGCACTGATGTTTGGGAGGAGGGGAGCTTTATTTATACTTTGCCATACACCAACGCAGTTCTGAGAAAATCTGTTTATCAATTCACACTTCCATCAGTTTATATTTCTTGCACTCCCTCGACGTACGAAGCAACAGCCGTTTACCGTGTTTCACTGATCCAACTACTCACGCCGCCAATGTTCTCCGACCCTCTGCTCTGATAACCCTCCTAGCGTGAAACAATTATAATTAATTGAATTTTCCCTCTCAAGGAGCTTTTTCTCGCATTTACAAACCTTGAGGAATGCTTGGCTGAACACAGTGCCGTTAGATGTTTTGTTTTGTTCCTTTTTTTTCTTTGATGAGGGCAATCCAGGACTGAATCACTCATTAGCTGTCCTCAATTAGAGACAAAAAGAGAGTGTTTTGTGCCTCACACACTTTGTGTTGGATTAAAGGAAGCGATTCAGCTTTTGGCGGGAAATAGAAAGATTACAGCAAGAAAAACCAGATGAGCGACATGAGGCTGATTTCACCCATATGGGAGTATGACTCTAACCCCGGACTTGCTGCCAGGAGGTTGATGTGGAGCCCTGATGGATGACCCCCCCGCTACAGAATGCTTGGTTAAGCTACTTGACCCCACTGAGCATTCAGCTATCTGAATTGGTTTGATTGATTTGAACAAATGCTAATGCTAAAGTATGGTTTATTTTGATTAAATCCTCTATAATTGTACTGAATAACAATGAGACATGCTGTATTATTGTATTTTATTGTCTTCTTATGCCGGTATGCTCCCCTTCACTGTGTTTACAGCAGACCGCAGGACCTAGCCTCCCACGGGGCCCCTAAATGGCTCCATTTTCCATGGTTGCCAGCAGCTGCGACGTGCCAGATGCGGACACCTGTGCTAAAAAAGGTAGACCCTGGTTATGCCACCAGCGCCTTTGGGCTGACAGAGGTGGCAGGTGGCGGGTGGCGGGTGGGAGGGGAGGGGCACAGGCAGACACTCGCCAATGATGAGATACACGCCACTGGTTCCCGCGACCTTGCGATCGGAATGATGCCATGGAGTGTCATGTTACTCTGCAGCAGGTGACTGGGGGGGTGGTGGGGGCAAGGCGGCCAGTGTGCGGTGAATGCGTAACGATTAATCTGTTTATTATAATGAAGAAACTTGATAATATCAAGGTAGCAGCATAAACCCTCAACATATAATAATAATAATTATAAGAATATAATTATAATAACAATAGTAATCATACATTGTATATCGGATTTTCAACAGGCTAACAATATTCAATAACATAAATATATGGCTGTCTTAGCATTTGATTCCCATTGATATATAACGGGAAGTATTTAATTGACTGGGTGACGCTAAGCTACAGAGTCTGAAGCAGAAAGAGAAAGAGGCACGTCGGCACGTTCCAAAGCGGCGCGGTAAGGAGGCGGGGGGGTGGGGCATCGGAGCGGCACGTGGAACGCGGGTGGGGGCCCCAGGTGTGCCAGAGCCGGCCCGGATATTTGTGGAAATTTACAGAGTGGGGGAAAACAGATCAGACAGGCGGGGCTGTTCCCGGAGCCCAAACATCTGCGCCAGTCCCTGTTTGTTAAATGAGGGGCCAGTAAAAATAAAACAGGCACACACACACACACACACACACACACACACAACGGTTGCCAGGATGACGGGGACAGCGTGGGGGCAGAGATGGATGGGGGGGCAGCGTCTCCATTGTCAGATAAATCTGAACACTCGAGATTTCGCTCTCAGTTCCATTTGCGTTGTCATGCGGCACATCTCTGCCCCCCCCCCAACTCACCCCCCCCTCCGGGCTCGGATGGGAGAGCCAAAGCACTTCCACACAGACGTGAGGCACTCTCACATCATTCCACCTCCACCGCTGCTCTCTGGTTAAAAAAAGCCCCCCCCATAAAGAATTCAGGGCTCTCCCTGATTAAAGCTTTCACCTTGGCAGAGCATCTCCTGACCAGAGCGAATCACTTCAATTAATTCCATTGATTCTGGAGTAAATGTCGGAGCAGGGGTGTGGGGGGGACTGAGGGAAGAAATCGGAGGTTCGTATCTGGTGCCCCCTGAAAACAGAACAAGTGGAAAGAGCCGGAATACTCCTTCAAAGGGTGAGGCACATCCACAGTAGGGGGGAAATGGAAGAATATGAGCCAGGGGGGCTGGGGAGGGGGGCTTCAGGCTCGCTTCTGGGTGCCCGCCACACACTAGCTGAAGCATACCTGGGGGGATCTAATCGTTATCAGGTAGTGTATCCCTGGAAGCAGAATCCGTCACCATCGCCGCAGCAACCGCGTCTGGCATCCTGGGAAGCAGGTAGGCTCGCAGGCGCCTCATGGCTACGGCCGCAAGGCAGGACGCTCATTCCCTGAGGCCTCCCCTAACTCGCAACGGCTGGCGGCCACGGCCTATTCCACAAAGTTCATCAGTTCAGGGGCAATAAAACACCCCCATATTAAATGATCCATCTGATCCACACCCGCCACCGTAAATTAGCTAACCTTTCACTGGCGGACAGAACAGGAGGAGCGGCCTTCGCCTTTGAACATTTAATTGCTTTGTTAGAGGAAAATAAATTCAATATCTTTAAAGGTCAAGGTTTGATATTTCGAATTATGAAGCTGCTTTAATCACCGGGGTCAGATACGGCACCAAAGACCCAAACGCGAAGGCCAGCACACGGACTCAACAGAATCAGGGCCGCGGTCCAGCACGTGATCAGAGAGGACCGGGGAAATCTTGTGTGAACTAAACCAGTGCCCTTTTCTTCTCTGAAGCCGAACCAGAGTCACGCACCTATCCAATCAACACAGGTACGGAAAAGCAAACACTCATTGTCTAAAATAGGAAGCATTCTACAGTCCTCACACTTGTGATTCACAATGTGTTATGTGTTACTTACAAGGATCTGACAGCTGCCAAACAACAGTTACTAGCTAGATCTTATATATCGTCCATAAACATTTATCCATTTATCCATTCAGTCAGTTCCTGCCTCCTCTCCGCAGCCGGGCTCAGTTGTCTGACAGAACACTTACATGGGATGGGCGGCACAGAACCCCGACCCTCTTTGAGGCTGCCCACACTTGTGCGGCTGGCTTTCCCAAAGAGAACCTGTGCAGGTCCCCCAGGTAGCTCTGGCAACCGCGTTGTCAGGGATACAGCCATCTTGCCACCCTGACAGCGGACCTCTGCTGGTGGCCCACGGCAGCGGCCAGCTCACGGCTTGTCTCCTTGATGTGACAGTTGCATGTGCCTCATAAACTAGAACAAGACGACTGTTTTCATGTCTTCTGGACTATCCTGGCTCTTCATGAAACACGGCGCTGGAGTGAGGTTGAGCCAATAGGCATAGACAGCTGGATACAGACACTCGGAGGACTGTGCCAACCTGGTCATTGGTTGGAAAGGAAAGTAGAACAGAATAGAACAGAAGACACCTTATCCACCCCCATGGGGAAAACCCCATCTTGCTCTCCATGAGCTTGGGGGTCACAGCGTGGGATCGGTCAACGTCGCGTACCCCAGGAATATTTGGGGTAATGAGTCTTGCTCCTGGGCTCAAAGGCAGCATTAGTCTGCCATCCACGGGGTTCGAGCCAACAACTTTCCAGTCACTGGTCCAGCCACACAAAGCCCTCCCATGATCTTATTTAAGATTCACGTCGATTGGGTGGGAAAGAAAAAGCTGTTTTAGTGGATAAGCATATGCATAATAATAAAATTAATTAACACTGCATTAGCTTTTAGGATGATGTCGATTTCATGCATCAGGAACAACGCTCATCAGTCCTCCAGAGCCCCCCCCCCACCCCCAACGTGACCTGAAATCCCGAAACGATGGAAAAAGGTGGGTATATTATACCCCAGGACTCAAAGAGCAATTCAAACCAGGAAGGCAGTTTTGATCATTCTGTAAAGCCATTTCTACTTGGAGCATTCCTTCGTACTTGATATTGCCTTAGCGACTTGCACAGGAGGCACGAATAGATAGATCCACCTGCCCTTTAGTTATAATACAATAAAATACGCCAATTAAAAATTTGGGGGGAGTGCTCATGGTGCCCAAAGATCCACAGCTCCCGAACAGCCTTCAGCTTTGAGAACTTCCCCGCGGAGCCAAAGTGTCCAACCATATCAACCCTGAGCTCATACAACAGCTTTCTGGCCTGCAGATCAAACACCACGCCCAAAGTCTCAGCGAACGGTTCCTCTTGGAACTTGGCCGGGAACCAGTAAAACTGTATCTTTAACAAACTACTTAAATATTAATTATCCTATTAATTAATCCTGCCCATTCATGCTGCAAGTACAGTGAAACTTTGTATAATTATGTCAGATATGCAGCCAATCACACTGCTCGATGTTCCAACCAGCAGATGACCGATGCAGTCAGTCTGTTATCTTTTCATAATCTATCAGATAAGCTTCGAACTATGTGCCATTTCATTGACACACCTCCCTGTTCTCAGGATTCCCTGAATGCATATATCTGCCCACCCCCTGATCCTCCACTTAAAGGTCTTAGAATTCTTTCAGGATCCAGGAACAATCAAAGCCTTTGAAGATCAAGGGATCTGTTAAGATCCTGCCCAAGCCAGCACCAGAGTACCTGGACCCAGCTCGATCTCCCTCTCTGGGAGACGAAAGACGATAATACTCTAAATCACAGGTGTCCAACTCCAGTCCTGGAGGGCCAGTGCCCCGTGTAGTTTGGCTCTTTCCCTGTTCCACAACAAATGACTGAGCTGAAGAGCTGTGTGGTAATTAGTATAAGGAGCTGCGAGGAGTTGAATCAGGTGTGTTAAACAAAGGTAAACCCAAAAATGTGCAGAGCTCCGGCCCTCTAGGACCGGAGTTTGACACGCCTGCTCTAAATAATGATGATTCCATGGAAAATTGAAGGCGACAAATGAGCAATAAAAGCCAAAGTGGTGCTGAGGGATAAGTGCATACGGTTGATGGAGAGTAATTAGGGAAGTTAGGGAAAAGTAAAGTGCACTGCTATGCAGTATGCAGGTGGCTGGGTGGGCCAGACAGAATCCACGCCCACCCATTGGTCCAGGTGATGCAGAGGCGGGGCCAAATCACGTTCTGATGATGCCGCGATAAGAGAAAGACCTCAAGTCAAAAATGCAAAGTGATGGAGTTTCCCCCACCATGTCCTAGGCATTGATGACACTGTACGTTTCCACCAACTGTATTACCAACGTGATAATGATCACAGCCCCCCGACCCCTCAAATGTATCTCACTTGGCACTCATCGTATTCTGATGCAGTAAGACGCTAATTCTACATACTGGCCCAGATATTAGGAAATTAATGTAAAATTCTGCAGTAGATCTATGATTTATATATGAATATATTTATAAATATAGAGGAAGAATCCTGGCTGCTGGAATTGTGAGAAAGAGCAGGGACATGTTCGCACAGCCTCAACACCGGGCTGATGAGCGTTGTTCCCGCAATTAATTTTAATCACGCCGAACTGAAGCAGCTGTCCCACGCTTAATCAGATATCACGTCTTCAGATGAAACAAACAAAACGTCCCCATTATTAGGGCGCAATTAGTGCCACACGAATGCAGGCCTTGCGTCAATGAGTGGGAGGGGGGGATGTCGAGGGGTGTCAGTGTGTGTGCGTGTGTGTGGGGGGGGGGAGGGAAACAACAGGGCTATATACGGCTTGCAGATGATTTTGGAAGGTGGAGAGATTCGATCTTGGAGTGGAGACCAGTAGGAGTGTGGATTGGTGGTTAAGCACGCAGACCTAAAAGGGAACGGTTTGTTGGAACCTGCAGGTCTAGCCTTGGGCCTGGCGTTATACCTTGAAAGAGGTACATCACCAGAATTCCAGGTCATATCCATCAATTTAAATGCAATAATATGGGATCCAGTGCCTCTGATAAGCACAAACTGTGATCAATGATGCAAGTCAGCTCACTTTAATTTACATTTATAGCACTTGGCAGATGCCCTTAGCCAGAGCGACTTAAATAAGTGCTCAGAAGTCTCCATCAGCGAATGCCTTCTGATACTGGTTCAATAAAACCCAGGGTAAGAATACTGTCTAAAAATTATATTGGTAAATATAGTCTTTTTTATTTATTTTATTTTATTAAGAGTATACTACTGAAAGTGGCTCCTGTTCTTGTTCGACCACTCCCACAGATAAGGTTGTTGATTGGATATTGTTTGCTATGTGGCAAGGGTGGAGTCCCCTGACAACAAAAGTTTTAGTATATTAACAGAAGAAACACTGTTAGTAATTGGTGGAGAGT
>JAODKM010000078.1:1392235-1404878 GCA_026780845.1 Petrocephalus sullivani
TCCTTTAAATCAGAGCTAGATAAGATTTTAACAACTCTGAGCTATTAGTTAAGTTCTCCCCAGGCGAGCTTGATGGGGCGAATGGCCTCCTCTCGTTTGTATATTTCTTATGTTCTTATGTTCTTAAAAGTCCCCCATTTCCAGACTGCAAAGTGGCAGAATGCCAATCAGGTCTCTGTACCCAGATTCCCCATTATTCAGCAGACGGTTGCTGAGCGCCAGCAGGGGGGCAGGGGGGCAGGGGGGCAGGGCTCGGCCCACAGTGCGGCTGATTGCAGATGCCGTGACATCATTCTTGCGCCGGTGAACACTGGGCCGTTCACCGCTGACATTAATGTGCCATTCTTCATAGGGATAAAGCTTCCGAGGGCAATTCAGTCCCAGGAAATGACATTTTCAGCAAACACGGAGATGAGACCCTTGCTTTCCAATCAGGGAGAGCACAGAGTTATGAACAGTCAATTTTCCGAGTAAAATGCATGCAACTGTCAAATACTAAAGCAAAGTCTCGTTCTAACAGGAACAACCTGGCTCCAGCGAACCCGGGCCGTTCACAGTGCTGTGTTCACAGCTGCCGGCTGGCATGAGAGGTCTCTATGATGCTTAAGGCTTCAGTAAAACAAACAGCGCTTAAAAACACCTGCTCCCATCACCGGCGTCGATATAGCCTTGTGAAACCATTTTTCACGTATTCCACCCCACCACCCACTGCAAAGCCAGACTAAGTGGGACTTGCTGAGACTAAAGCAAAATCCAGGACGATGTGGGTGGGACAGCGGCTGGAATATTTGCTGCATTAAACCTGACCAGTATGGCTATGTTAGATGTTTTATCTATGAGCCTCTTTCCGAAACTCCCAAAGAGGAGGGAACACCCAAACTGGACGAAGGAACAAGACCCCCACAGAAACAGTAAACGCTACAGACTGCCTACAAGCTGGATGTGGCCTCCTGACGAGAGCTAGCTAGCTCATTCTAAACATGGCACCGATCCGACGGCAATGTCACACATTTAGTTCGTTCCATGTCCCCGTACTCACCCCTCTCTATCACTACCACGTTTAGGAGGAGCTGCACACAGCAAGCTCATGTTAGGTCAATTTTGAGGTATTGCTTTTGTACCCCTGAGCCATGAACTTCAAGTAATTTACTCCAGTAATACACATACAAATCATCAGAGATAAATCATCAGCTTAAGCACTGATAGTAAAATAGATTCATTTCCGTTTGCCTGCATGGTTCTTAGATACTGAATTTGCTGTCTCCGTACTTGAACAGACCACCAAAGCACCATGGATACTGATGTCCTCTCAAAAGTGGCCTCCAGGGGCAGTGTTCACCAGGAACCCCAAATGACTTTCGGAAATGCCCTTTGGCACGGGAGCTACAGGAACTTCGCATTTCACACGTCGGTAGGTGAGCGTCACTCCAGGCCTCCGATGGATGGGAGCGTTTATTTATTACATTGAAGAAACTCTCTTATGCATGTTTTAGTCATTAGTTCTGTGTTACAAAGGGTGGCAGGTCCAGCCCAAGGCGTAAGAAAACTAAGTGGTGGCTTGGGGCCCTCTGACCACCAGGGGGCCCCCCCATCGGATCAGCCTGTCAGAAAGGGAGGCAAGATGACAAATGACCAGTCATTTAATAAAATCTTGCTTAGGGCTATGAAGAGGGTTGGGCCAGCCCTGAATGGTAGTATTAAAGACCCCTCAAACACTATGCTTAAACCCCTCTAGAAAGGAACTCCTGAGTTAAAAAGACTTATTAGCTGAACGATCCCACATTTAACGTAGAAAAGCTTGAAGTTTCTGGCACACTATTCAACAGGAAAACACAGTGTAGCGTCTAATGCGATACATCTGTTAACAAGCAGTTAGGAGCGTCTCCACAAAGCCGCGCAAAGCCAAAGCCCAAATCGAGACGCTCCTCTATACATCTGATGCCCAGTCAGAGGGGTTTCGCTAATAAACCGGGTCATGCTCACTGTGCTAAGCAGGCTGGCACCGGCTGGCTCACACGCTAGATTAGTCCTGGCTTTTTCGTTCAGATAATGAAGTCCTTCTGGGGCAAAGTCCTCCTCCATCCTCCTGGATCGGAGTACCCCTGCTCTCCTCACCTTTGATTCGGTGTCTCGGAAATAATTCACCCCTCACGTCTCAGGGCCGGCGGGACGTGGTAGCGGAAAAACCGGCAAGCAAACCGTTCTGCCTGCCGCTATGAAATGAAGAGGGAAATTATAAATGCTGCTAGTGAGGAAACCGCACCGGCTTTATTGTGGCTCCTGGGCTTCAGGTAGGGACCGTGAAATGATCTTATTTAGCTTTTGTAAAAACAGCTGAGGAGGAGTTTGCCGCGCTCTCCGGGGGCCGTGAGCTTCTGCCCAGGATCCAGCGGAGTGCTGAGCCGAGCATAAAGCTGAAATCCACAGGAATTCCTAGCGCTTGGCCTGCTATAGATTTGGTCCCCCTCCGCGTTACGGCTTAATGATCGGGTGGGAGTGGGGAAAGAGAGAAAAAAACCTACGTAGGAAGATAGTTTTAGATGGCTTGGGGGTGAAGGTGGATCGATTCCGCCGGCCGTCGGAAGAGGGGAAGAGGAAGAGAGGCTTCATCATGCCGACGTTGCCGTGCGGTTACAGGAGAAGCCGGCCGCGTTGCGCGAGCTGAGATCGAGGCCGCTGTCAAGTCGGCTTTCAGCGGCGATTGAAAGGGCAGCCCCCGGCCTGCTTTTAATAGCCCCCACCCTGAGCAGATGAGGGTTTGGGGGGTTGGGGGGGGGCAGACACTCTCATGTATCTCATGATCAAAGCATCCAAGCAAGCCGTGCATTTTCTAGAGGGTGTGTAGCGCTTAAGACCCTGCCGATGGGTAGCTTGCATTTTACCCCACTTGTGCACACAATGGCTAATGGCTAAAAGGTGCACCGCAAAACAGGACAAGACTTGCATGGTTTTATTGATTTGGAAAGACTGCTGTGAGCCTCTGTGTACAGATAGTGGCGTGAGTTAATTAGTACCTGTACAGGACATGTGATCAAATTGTTAATTACTTGGGCACAGGCAATAAAAGCAAATAAACCTTTCTTGTTTTGCCAATGTGGCTGAGGTAATTAGGATTGTAGGTGGGATTCAAAACACAGAATGCATTTATTAAGGAAATGCAGTATAAAGTAAAGACTCTTTAACGAAAATGCAATAAAGATCAATAAAAAATGTGATTAAAAAAATCACAAAAAACAAGAACCCCAAAATGAAGTTTCTGCAAACTGCCATGTGAACGTGCCTTGTCCCTTCCCTACTGACATGTTTCATTGCCTTCCACCCAGCTGGCCAATGTGACATTACAGAGACTAATAACAGCCAGCTGGGCGTCTTTAAAGGCCGGGATCCAGACGGTTTCGTGTCAGCGGCTTTCTATATGCTCCTCCAGGCTACTCTAAAAATATTGAAATTACCCACCAGCTAAGAATTATCACCAATATTTGCAAATACCGGTATCGTGTGCTTTTGCAAGAATGACAGTTTGGTTAAATATTAATATGATTTTCCCAGTGTTAATATGAGCATTGAATATTGCACACGCCTGAGAAATATACAGGCTTCGTAATATCAAATTGGCTACCCGTCTGTGCAGATTAATCATTAATATATGGGTCATACACAGAGAATATCAAGAGGTGTATAGCAGCCCGACGAGATTCACTCCTGTCTATTTTAATACCCTATTTGCTTCATCTCAATTACTTTTCACGATGCTGCCTGTAGAAATGACATTCTTGTTTGTTCATTCTGGAGCTCCATCTGGAGCAGCGAGCTGATAACGAGGCCGTGTCACAATCGCTTTCCACGATGAGACAACAAAGTTCCTTAAGAACAGCTGGGAGAGGTGAGGAGGAAGTATTAAGGCCGAGGTCCAGCTCACAGTCGCTTCATGCACCTTTACTCACGGCTACAAATTCAAGCGGGGACCTTCTCTTCCCGGGTCGGTAATTACTGCAGCGCACGAGCAGGAGCAGCCGAGGTTAACCGCATCGGAGGCGAGCTGCGAGATTGGGATGCTGAGGCGGCAAGACCCTAAGCTCCAGCATCCTGATGGCACAGCGGCCAGTTAACGCTCTGCGGGGAGAACGCACCTCCACCCTAAAGGCTTATGGCCACGAAGGAAATCCCACCCATTTCCAACGACTGCTTAGCTCAGCAGATGGAATAATCCTGAAACTTATTTCGATGCAAAAAAAAAAACACACCTCACTAAACGTGCTTGAAAACGATGGAATGATTTCCGGCAGCTTCTTCAATATGCCCCCTATTGGTGGGGCTCACGAGCTACAAGGAGGCTTTAAGAATGACTAGTGTGGTCTTGTGAGGTGGGGGGGAAGGGCTCCCACTCCTGAGGAGCCACGCTAAATTCTGGGGATGGCACTGAGGCCCCACCACCCCGTCCAAACTTCAAAAGAGCCTGACAGGTGTTCGTCTCTAATGGCCTGCGTCCTGGAGATGATCTGCGCCAAAGAGTGTCGTGCTCACACCTCGCTAGGAGAATCGGAAAAAGTACACAATTTCATGGTGCGATGGCCAACTGACTTCTTCATCTCCAAGCCACGGAGAGGGAATCCCCAGCCACAGCTGGCAAAGTCGATCTGCAAGCGCAGCCATGCAAAACCGCGGTAAAGGACTTTTTTATCTACAAGTAACATTTCCTTACAGATTTGATGGGAGGGGGGGTGTTTTTAACGCCATGGCGACTGATTTTGGTACCAGAACAGTACGCAGTTGCCGTGATACTGCCGGTTCTGTCGTCACGGCCCCCCAAAGCTCACAGCCAGTTCCGGATGTGCGCATTACCTTGCACACAGGCCCCCTCAGAGCAGGTCTACCTCTGTCTCCCAATCCTGCTGGCCCTGACTAATGTCCGTGTTTGGGTACCCAGGCCTGTTTTGGAGCGATAAAAAAAAACATTTTTAAATGTCGAAAGTGGTTTCGCTCTCCTCCCGCCGTGAATAACAAAAACTCTTCCGCTGCAGCCTGCAGCGTTGTACTGCCGCGCTTGTACAGACTGCGAGATAGCCAGCACTTAGCGGCTCACATGTTCGCCCTGGGAGGTCCATTCCGCACGCAAACCTGACTTACTCACAGGCATGTATCTGCCACGTACCGATGAAGAATATTAAAATTGTTTGCCAAACGGAAAAATGCTCCAATCAAAGAGAAGATCACAGAGTTTGGCCACAGATGCATTCTGGGTACATCTCTGTTTCCACTCACAACTTCATTAATTTGCAAAGTTTTTTAATTCATATAAAGTGCTTTTAATTCATAATTTAATGAATGTTTAGAAGATGTGAATCTAAGGAAGCTACCACAAGCATATCAAACTGTAAAAATGTTTTAAACACTTTAGTCTTGCTCTCAAACACTGGTAAAGTTTACTAAATAGGTCCAGGACTGGACTGGCCTTACATTATACTGGGTATTTTCCCGGCCAATAGGTATGTGGGCTGGCAAAATTTTTGTAAAAATTTCCATGGGGGACCCCAAAGTCCAAGGCCGATTTATATTCCAATGCATCAAGTATATTGAGTAGTTATTTTATGTATCAGTCAAACGCTAAACATAAAATAACAATCGGAAACTCCCTGTAACTGGTAGAGGCTGTTTAAAGCAATGGGCTTTTACCCGGCGCTGTGCCATGTCATTTAGGGACACCTGGGATGCGTGCAATTCCAGCGTGTTGGCATGGCAACGGGCCACGGGATTAAACCATCTTCCCGTCACACGGGAAGCCCCCCCTAGGTGAAGGTGAGACCGCCAAACCGAAGAAATGGCACGATCAGACGGCCCTTCTCACGCCTCTGCTATGCCCGCCCCCTTTTCCTGAGGGCGCCCTGGAGCGGGGGTAGGGGCTTTCTCATTTACAGCAGCCGGGGGCGTGAGGCTGGTGGGGGAGGTGCGACGATGTCATGTTTTGGACAGCAGAACACACTGCAGCGCGTTCGAGTGCGGACGCCCAGGGGGTCACATTAACGTTCTGTTAAAGTGGAGGCGGCTCACCCCTTATGGCCTTATGGGTCATACCAGCAGGTGTAGGATGCCTTTTCCAATAGACACGCTCGTCCAGGGGATTCCCTTGTTTTTGTCAACATTGCATTGATGTAGATGCTCAGTATGACTTTTCTTTACCTTTGACCCCAACTATGAACATTATTTTAGATATTTGTGAGCCACCTCTGAGAGTTGAAGGCTCCATCGAGAGGGAGAAAATGATGCCTAAACAGTGCCTCAGACTGAGAAGAAAGAGTACGCTGTCCAAGAAACATATCAAACCAGTAATTACTCATGTCTGTTGTGCGAACACTGCCGCCTTGTTGTATTGCCTTTCCAGAACATTCTTTTGGAGCCCAGATTGCCTTTGGCTCGCTCTTCTTCTCCCTTTTGAATCACAGAAATGTGGTTCCAAGCATCTAAATATTTAGCTCCTTTCAGCCACTAGAGAAACAACCCCCAGCTCGTCCTTTCCGGGCGCACTTCGTCTCCGGGGTTTGTTCAGGGAGGATGAGAGGCGAAGAGCTGTCAACCGGCGTGAGAGAGACAGACGCGGAGAGTCGCCACCACCGCGACTCGGTCGCTAACTCGCAGCGGTGAAGGCGCCTCTGACATATCACTCGTTAAAACTCGAGACAGTGCTGTCTGTGGGGATGCAGGCCTGCCCTGAGGTGCTCAGATGATGTCGTACACAAAACATCTATGCCTTTTCGAAGTACGAATGTGTGTTGTTTTTTGTGCTTATGGAAATTTTTATAATAGCAATGAGTGAGTTTTAGCGACACGTAGAGTAGGTGCCATCAAATCCGCACAGCAATAATCTCAGTCCTCAAAGGTTCTGTCTAAAACACAGAGCTTGAGGCAATTTTGCTAAATTCTGCTAAAGAATTAGACTTTGAAGAAGCATATGATCCAAAGGAGTATACATAATGTGTAAATGCTACCAGAAAAACAGATGGGGCCCCAATTTTCAGACATGAGAAGTTTCTGCTGATAATCAACGAGTCGGTTCCCGATACCCAGAAAGTGCTAAGAGGGCTCTAGACAACAGATCACTATTTCTTCTACCAACAACTGGGGACGTCCCATCTGGTTTCAACATGTATGAATCCACCAGCAGGGGTGCCATAAGGGAGAGGAAATTTTGTGCAATTCGAAGGAACCCTGAAACATAATTGGACTGGTCTGGGTGGGGGGCCCCAAATCTCCAGCGATGCCCCTGTCCACCAGTAAGCAGGCCATCTTCTGGAGATCAGTCCCAAAAAAAAGAATGGCCTCGTATCGACTTTGACAGTACACCACACACACTTTCACACTTTATTGGTCATTATCGGCATTGTAATTCTCCGTTTATTGGGATTTGCACGGTCTGGCCGCAGTGGATAAAGGAATCCGATACACACGTAGCGGGCGCGAATACATCTGCCACCAATGAGATCGACTATTGGACACGCCGTCTCCTGTCCTAAATGCCAGCCCATCACGCGCAAATTACCTGTGGACTTAAGCAGCGGCGAACGACTCCGCTCAGCAACACCAGCGCTCTCCTGCAGCCAACGGAGGGCCCATTATTCCAAATAGCTGCTCGTTTTTACAGAAGGATGATCCCTGCAGTGTGTTATCGGCAGATAACCACACCCGCAATACCCACTGTGGACCAGGGAGATTTTGGGCTGCTTTTGTAAAACCTACGGATATGCATCTCATTCTGAGACATATTAAGCATAGTCCCCTCTCACTTTGATGCCACTCGGGCATAATGGCGTGACGCGAGTGGACGACACACTCTAATTTGACATTATCTTTCCAATTAGGATCTGTTCTCGCAACCTTTCATGCACAAACCCATCAAAGGATCGTGACCAGCTTGTGTTGGCTTTTTATTATTAATTCCATATTGTACAGTGAAGGCATTGTCCTTGGCACAAAGCGTTTGAGCTATATACTATATAGCTATATATACAGTCTTCACTCCCGGCCAAAAACCACCACTCTAAGCAGTACTCTATATGGTCATGCCTGAATTCGCTAAACTTTGCTTCACTGTGCCTCAGCTTTCATCTACTCACCACCTGGGTTATAGCGTTCTGCTCTAATGGCATTTTATTCTGAAGGACTCTTGAGGCTAATGAGATATCACATGAACCCGGACGTTCTTCCTGGGATTTGCTTCTTGCAAAGCGCTCTGAGGCAATCTGAAGTGTTTATTTCTAAAATACACTTCAGAGGTCCGTTCCTATCAGAATTCTTGCCTGGCATTTCGCTTTGGAGAAAGTTGTGGGAAGAGCTGTGAGTGCGAGTGCGCCGGCAAGGAGCCGGCGCAGCTGATGCAACAGTCTTTGAACATGCCGTCGTGGCACTGGAGCATCTGCTTTCCTCAGAAATTCCAGAACGTTCTCAAGCTGCATGACGATGACAAGCTAAGCCACAGGCCAGCTGGGTTATGCTGCGTGCCTGTGTTTTTATTTTATAAACTTGATGTCATTTCAAGGTGCTTTCATTAAGTCATTAAATGGCAACCTTCAGACCTTGAGCAAAAAGCTGAAGGTATTTCTGTGTTTGACAGAGGGGCCTTTGCACAAATACTTGGACTCTTCGGCTCTTTCCCTGAATTTTAATCACAATTCTTTCCTGAACAACTTTTACTATTCTCAGAGCTAAAGCTGTTTAGAAATAAAGCACAGGTGTTACTAAATGTCTATATTTCTCTTTGTTTATGGAGAGAGAATGAGGACTGCAGCTCACGAGGAAGCGACGGTGCCCTGGACAGCAGACGGGAGACAGCTGCTGCTCGCTTAACAGGAAGTGACAGCTGGTGGGTCTGTGTTCTTCTTGCTAAAAGACACGGCACCATGACTGAAAATAATACATCTTGCACGTCCCTGGTTCTGCACGCCGCCGCTGTACCGGCTGTCACGCAACAGCCCGGGTTTTTAGCATCATCCTTTTACATCCTCCTAGCAAAGACGCCGTGGTCTTTCCAAAGGACCTCGCTGCTTAAATTAAACTCATACCACCCTCGTAAAGACTGCAGATCTTTCAGGGCCCAGATGCCGCTGTTCCTCTGAAGTGCTAGGTTACAAAGCATCACATAAAAAAAAAATCTTCAATTGTTCAGACATGAGATCTTCCCGAATGCGAATCGTCTGGTCCTGCTGTCAGTAGTCTGACCTTGTCTCTATTTAAGGGAGTTTCAGGAGAATTTTCAGCAGTCTGCCTCTGATCTTAATGCAGCCTGAACACTAACCCCAAGGCAACCCTAACTTCATTCATGCCTCAATAATGCAAACACACACCACACCCTAAGCATAACACCAATCTTACTCTGATCCTGACCCTAACATCAACCACACCCTAACCCTAACCATACCCTAACCCCAACCACACCCTAACACCATGCCCTAACCCTAACCATACCCTAACCCTAATGCCAACAATCAGGGCCAATCTGCACACCTAGGTCCTCGACAAAATTATTTCTCATGAGAATCATTCCCTTTCTTGTGCCCCCCCTCCCATGCTGGGCCTGGACAACTTCCCCAGCTGCCCTCCCCAGAAATGCTGGGCCTGCCAATGATACCCTAACCCTCCAACACTAACCCTAACATGAAATGAATGGCACTGTTTAATTCACACATTAAAAATTAGCTTATCACTTCATCAGTCCTTCATCAATCTGCTGAATCTGAGACTCCAATTTACAGTAGCTATCATACGAATGACAGCCATTATGACCTTAACGGGGGGGGGTGCTGTGCCTAATCTGCGGACTGTCACGCCGAGTGCCGAGCTGGCACATCATTTCTCCTCTTTCGGGGCTAGTTTGCCGTAATTCCGCGGCCACACTGCACACTGCATCGATCAGCGTCAGATATCGAGCCAGCTCTCATTCCTCCATCTTCCTGCGCCGTTAATGCCGGCATGGCATATCTGTCACGCTGAAACCTCGGCCCCTCCTGTTAACCTACAAAGGTCAAGATGAACAACACGGAGCTGTTAACCTCTGATATTATGGCAACTTCCACTGGACAATTTACAATTGACAGATTTCTGGTTTAATGGGTGCTGCAAACGTAAAACACGCAAGGCTCCTCCTCATTTTCTTTTTAGATCTCTCCATCCAAAGTGATTTACCCTGCTTACAGTCACAATGCACAGGGTGAATGCTATTCTGACCTGAAGCAATTGATGCAAGACAATGTTGGCATTACAGTACAGCTGCAGTTTCCTCTTCCCTACATGCACCTGATCAGTTTATAACCATCCATCCATCCATTTTTCATACCTATTTGTCCTACACTGGCTCTCATTGATCCGGAGTGTATCCCGGAAGCTACGGGTGCAAGGCAGGGAATAAACCAGGATGTGGCACCAGCCCATCACACGGTACACACACACACACATACCATTCACACCTATGAACAATCTGGCAAATCCAATTGAACTCAGCATTTTTTGGACTGGGGTTAGGGTGGGGGGGGGGACCACAATGACACGGGGAGAGCAAGGAAACAGTTTATAGCCTCTAGAGCTTAAATGTTTTCTTTAGTGTGCATTTTATCTTCACTACAAAGGATTCATGACTAAATGTCCTTCATGATGCTCTGGTTAGTTTTCAGATACCCTGCCTGTGATTTTGTTTTGTTTCCTGACAATGAAGCTATATTTAGATACTGAGGCATTAAGGGAAGCATGTTAAGTGTTCTGGGATATTACAGGCCGGAGGAGGGGAGATCAGAGCAGATGTTAAAGTGGGAGTTTGAATTGGAACCCCTGGCAATGGGACTTTTATTGCAGCAGCAGATCACAGACTCGCCGCCAAAATAAAAGTTGGAATGAAACAGGAGGCAAGATCACTAAAGTGTCTGTTTTTATCAAGCACCTGCAAATCCCAGCTCACCAGTGGCATTCTCCACAAATGGCAACTGAGAAGATTCAATTCCCTGTCTGAACTACTGTTGTACCCACAAGGGTGGAAAATATTGGTGTGTTTGTGAGAGTATGGTATTCAAGCTATGAAAACTGATTAACTCCATCTATCCTTCCATGTTCCATACAGTTTATCCAGTACATTGTTGTAGGGATCCATTCATGATTAATTCTGTATAAATGATGTAGGAATATATCACAACACATCCAGTGCCTTAGGACATTGTGAAAGGCGCTATATAAAAATAAACTGATCACGAGAAGCACAGAGTTTGAGGCAGGGGAACATCGTAGATGGGACTGCAGTAAGTCACACTCAGACAAACATTATGGGCAACCTGCACACAAAGAGCCTAACTGCACATGGACTAGAACTTCATTGATTAAATTAATAATAGAGAATTTAAGAAGTACAGTCACATGTAAACATTTTGACTCCAAAGAGATTTTAGGGGCCCAGAGACAAGAGTCTTCCTTTGAGAAGGTCAAGAAGCTGGCTGATGCAGCTGTGCCATTTTCAAAGGCACAGTGTGCGCATTGGACGCACGGGGCCGTGTTTGACACGCTGGGCCGTGTACGACGCACTGGGCCATGTTGGGCTGCATATCAGAGAGGCCTGCCAGAATCCCCTAATGAAAATTCTTCTAAAATAAGTTTCAGCGGCGATCAGCTAGCAAGTCAGAAAATAAAACCTCTATTACAGAGATAATTAATTAGCTGCGTTATTGAGTTACGCCTTTCCCCAAGTGCTGAGAAAGAAGATGGACGTTGTGTTTGTTCATAATTAAGTCCAATGCCCCTGTGATTCCCTACTAAACGGAGGGAGAATGTTACCATTTTTTTTTCAAATTTATAATTTAACACAAGCAATCTAGGACTGGGGGGGGTGAATTCTTCTGTTAACGAGGTCGTGAGATTTAACGAGGCCATAAGCGGAGCAGATGACCTGCAGAAGGCATGTACGATTTAATCGACAAGTTCCTGGGCCTTGGTCAGCTCAGGAGTCTACCCATTTTCCTGGCTCGATGAAATCGGCATTACCTATAAGCAGTGCGCAGAATGTTCTGGTAGCATGCTGATTAGAGCGAGCCTGGCAGCACTAACGAGATCCAAGGGCGTGCTGCCATTTAAAGAGCCTGCCAGGTAAAGCACGAATCAGACACCTCACACTGACAGGAATGAATGACAACACTGTGGCCCCTCTTCCACGCAGTAACGTGTTTCAACCAGCCACTTATCTATTTAGTTATTTATTTTTAACATATATACACTACCGGTCAAAAGTTTTAGAGCACCCCATTTTTTCCAGTTATTTATTGCAATTCAGGTCGTTCAAGTCCGATGAATAGCTTGAAATGGTACTAAGGTAAGTGGTGAACTGCCAGAGGTTAGGAAAGGTAAGGTCAGCCAAAACTGAAAAATAATGTACATTACAGAATTATACAAAAAGGCCTTTTTCAGGGAACACAAAATGGGTTAACAATTTAAAGCTGTTCTGCAGTAATGGAGGTTGATCAAGCCTTGAAAGCTGGTGCTACTAATTCCTACTGGTGTTCCAACCCCCTCTGTCTGCATAAAAGCAGTGTTGGAACACCCTGTGGTACCATACCCTCGTGAGCATCACACTGTGGTACCATACCCTCGTGAGCATCACACTGTGGTACCATACCCTCGT
>JAODKM010000078.1:1404978-1438776 GCA_026780845.1 Petrocephalus sullivani
CTAATAAACGCCCCTTTGAAGGGCTTAACCTAGCAGCCTGCTGCCATGGGTCGTTCATCCCGCCGAAAGCGTGACAGTGATGGTCTGGCGCTTTTTTGCTGGATCCAGGGTCAGTGACTTGTACAGACTGAGAGGCACCCTGAACCAAAATGGCTACCACAGCATTCTGCAGCTCCATGTAATACCCTCTGGTATGCACCTAGTTGGTCAGGGATTCATCCTACAACAAGATAATGACCCAAAACATAAGTCCAAGCTATGCCAGAACTACCTCAGGAAAAAAGTTGGTAAAATTGGGGTGTTCTAATACTTTTGACCAGTAATGTGTATATATAAACATTATCCTGTCTGTCCCAAAGAGAAATAGATGGCATTTCAGCCATGAGCTAATCTTAAGAAACGTATAAAATGTCCATTAATAATGTCCATAATGCGTGATGAAACTATACAGATGTCTTCCCAATTCCAGTGTCTGAAGGTGTGAATAGGCTGGAAGTAGAGGCTGACGCGCTGCCACCCACACCTTGCTACCATCTTTGCCTTCACTGGCAAACCAAACGGCTGGAGGAAACCACCACGAATAACATGGGGAGGCGAGACCAGCCAGGACGTGCAAAGAATATTATGGGTCTGCAGAGGGCACCCAAGTTTGAGGGCTGCAGCATTGCAGCTGGACGGTGCTCCCCATTCCACCATGACGGATTAGCCGACAGACTCATCCCAAACAGGAACAGCTGGGCTCAGGAAAAGCATGGAATGTACCATCTTCCTGTTAGGTTGGGGGGGCTTTCAGGGCAAGGCACTACCAAGGTAATCAAACAAATGCACACATATAATTTGAACACTGACGCTTACTGCCCATCTCTCCACCCCATTGAACTTCCAGACATTTTTCACTGCCAACTTTCTTCCTCTCACGGCCTGCTCCAACGCCCCCCCCTTCGTAACCTGGCCCTGTCCGAGCAGTCCTTCTTGCGCCTGAGGTAGTTGAATAATGCCTTCCGGGTCTTATCGGGAGGTATAAATAAAGGGCCATTGTTATGATGAATGCAGGGCTGCGGGAGACTTATGCAGGGGGCGAGTGTAGACGCAAGGCACACTGCATTATGGGAGATTGGATAGTTCAGGGTGCACTAGGAGCTGTAAAGATATAGGAACGGGTCGTGGTCTAGCAAAAAGAATCGAAAACGAACCGTTTTTACTTAACCATGTCTCAGTAATTCTTTAAACAGTGCATCGTAAAGTATATTAACAGGTGGTTATCGGCAGAGCAGATGAAATGCCGGCATTTAAGCAGATACTTTCTCTTCTCGCTTGTAAAGCAGCGTGGCAGGAGTCCGCTCTCCCACGGCACGCATTGATCTGCAAGGCCCTGAACCACGCCGCGTCGATAACGGTCAACGCTCGATGTCAGTGACGGACTTCGCTAATGTCGGATGGGGGCGTTGAGCGAACGGACACCCTGAAGACCTCTGCAGAGCAGCTCATTCAGAAGCATGGGAAACTAATCGTTTAAAAAAAAAAAGTCCATTTAGATGTTGCATCCATTGCAATTATCATCCATCCACCCGTCCGAGAACTTTATCCCAAGATTACCCCAGATAACACGGGACACATGGCAAGGGGCACCAGTACAATTAGCAGTCAATTATCTGCTTTTATCTAAATCAACCTACAGCTTTGCATTTATTTTAATGATTTTTTTAAATAAATATCCTTTATATGAATTAAAGCATCATGCCCAAGGGGATAACAATGGAATTATGCCAAGGACTTGAACCTGCAATTAGTTACAAGTAATTATTAACAAGTCTGGGTTCATTATTTCAGGGTTGCAATGCCTAGTGCATGTTTTCATCTCAAGGCTGCCAGGGCAGACAGGAACACTTGGGAGTATTGGATGATATGTAAGTAATATGCAACAAGCAGACCGCTGCTTTAACAATTAAGCATTAAATATAAAGTAGCTATTACAAGCCCATGACCTCCTAATATGCATCGCCGTGCATTTCTCGAAGCCCTGAACCAAATGTGTGCATTGGCATGAACTACAGCGCTTACAGTTACATCTCACACAATTGAAACATTATAGGAACAGACACGCAGGCACGTATAATTTTTGTCAGAAACGTTAAGCGGTGCGGCTGCCTGTCGTCGCTGGATCTCATCTCGTTCACATTCCACTCAGTTCACAACAATCTGACAACAAGTCATTGTGTTTTCACGGCTATTCTCCTGCTTCTAATTAAAGTACCATTCAATTGCGGGGCAATTAATTACAGAAGGCTGTCAGTCAGCTGTGAATAATACATTAGGAACCGTGATATACACTGAAAGAAAGTAATTTACGCCGCACTTTGAAGAAAAAAAGGCACAGGAGGAAAGAAGGTGGATAAGATACACCGGTAACGATATTGACAGACTGGAATGCCAGCCCATTCCATCCATCTTACCCAGAAACACTGAGTGCAGATTATCTGATCTCTGTAATGCATTCCCCTGCACAGAGATACCCATTTGGATGCTCCACACTTTAATGGCAGAACCATAAATCGGACACCAATCATGGCTTCGACGCCAATGTTAAATCTTTCCCGATATCAGTGCGGACACTTATATTATACCTGACATCTAGTGAATAAGAAGATTTATGCCAGTCTTAAAGGAGACTTACAAGCGTACTAAGCAAATCCTAATCAGATTTCTACAGATTTCTACTTTCGGGGACGTTAGATTTTATGGTCACCTGTATGCAATGGGCAGGGCTCTCAATGGCAGGTGGGGTCTAAGCATCTAAAAGGCAAAGACCAATGAGGTGGAGTGCTGAGAGACAGGGCTAATCAGGGCACAGATTCAGGCTTGCTTTCCGAGGAGAGGAGTGATAAGGATGATAATACACATTTAATCTGGGCTGTAACAATAGCAAGGAGATAATTATGGCTACAGTACATTCATATTAGCATATTGCTACTGTAACAGGAGCAAATTCCTTTAAACCAGCACCTGACGGATATTGAAAAGCCTAGAGAGGAATGTACCAAAAGTATGTAATTATACATATTTGGCTTAATTCAGAGTATGAGCCTAATCTTTATTAGAAATTATGCGTACATTAAAAAAAATAATATTAAACCCACCCCAATGTTTTTGCATTTCATATCATTTTTCTTTCTGCATAAGCTGTGGGCGATTTCCCTCAAACGTCACTGTCACTAATGCAGGACCATATCATCACACAACACTTATCTGACAGAAGGAGGCCATTCTTGAGATGTTTGCAGAAAAAAACACACATATATGACGTGTACAGAAAGCCTAAAGGCTCAGGGAACATTTCACCTCCATCTAAATGCTGCCCAAGTGTCCGGAATCTGGGTCTGAAATCCCAGCGTCGTTTAAGCAGCCCGATGGTAAGGAGACATAACGACCATAAGCCAAAGGCTTCTCCAACCCTTCCAAACACGGGAGCTAAGCGGAACGCACGCACGGCGCTGAGACACGGGGGGGGGGGTGGTCTTACCTGAGTGAGCACGCTCACCAGAAAGTGCTGGTCCCTCCTGAGCCAACAGCATCTCCTCGTGCTCTGCAGGCGCGCACGAGAGAAAGTGAGCGGCCGTTAAACACGCACTGCCCGCACCCACGTATCTTTTTATAACTGTCCTGCAGTTCTTGCCTTGGTTTTATCACTTGCCAGCACTGCAGGATGATGTACCGTTATAGAGGTCGGGGGGGGGACGGGTGTCGTTGGCAATTTCAGAGCTGCCTGGCCCTACAGGACACCTTCCTGCAGCTCCGTTGCAGTCCGGGAGCATGGCGGCGGGGCTGCAGGGCTCAGCTTTCTGCTCACTGCGCTCTTGCGGCTCCACTGGGGAGGGGAGAGCTCGCAGAACGCACCGGAGCGCAGAGCGACACGAGGACTCATCTAATATTTCTGGGAGGTGGTTGGGGCAGGGTTGGCTGTCACGGGGCGATGTGCCGGAGGGGATAGGGCCGTGTGTGGCAGAAATATCAGAAAAAGGTATGTAAAATTCATGATCTGCCCTTGTAGAACAGCACTTACATGCACACTCAGGCAAACATGCCCCCCCAGGTTATTCGGCCGAACAGCTGGTGAAATTTACGCCCTTCTGGTACCAAATAACATCAGTCACCGGCTTGATTACGCCAGGGTGCCTGTCCGGCATATAAGTGGGATGTCCTTGTGGTATCTCCCGGGCTCCTCGCACCTCGGGAATCTGAAACCAGGTAGCGCAGCAGTGGGCTGAGAAGCTTCTCCCCTCAAGAGGACCAGGACCTGTTCTACAGAGTCGTCCACCTCACGATTGTGTCCACTAGGGCATCGGGGGGGTGAAGCCCACTATAGCACAATTGGAACCCCCCCCCCACACACATTTTCATAACTACTCAGAAATTCATGCAATCAGCTCTACCCCAATATACAGATTTCACGTCGGTGACAGGCTATTCACATCAACATCAAGCAAATATTTGAATGAGATTCTAAGCACAAGGCAGAATTTTTTTTAATGTCATTTACACCTCTGGAGGATAGCTAACTGCGAATGAGATAACCCCAAGCTATTCCGGTCACGTGCCAGTCCCACATCGCTGTCTCCCCAGGCTGGCTGCATCTACTGAAAGGACATTCAACACATTTTAAGCTTTGGGGTACTTTGTGAATGGTGTATTACAGCAAACATATGGAAATAGGAGGACCTATGCAGAGAAATGGTCCCCATTTTTTAGCAGATGCTTTAAGCCACAGCAAACTTGCTTTTGGCTGGACAATGACATCACAGAGATCTGAGCCAACAACCTTCTGACCACAGGCATGCCATCCAAACCCGCTGTGCCACACACCACCTCCAGCACATTTCATATGTAAACATTTGTTTATTTGACACTTGCGTTACCACCTGTCACTATTTATGATTACTTATAATTACTGTTTAATGTTTAAATGTTATTATGTCTCCTGTTACCACAGTCTTGGAGTGAGGCAAACAAGCATTTCATTGCACATTGTAGTGAGTGTAACTGGGTCTGTGATGAATAAATCTTTGATCTTCTTTGATTGTGATCTGATGTAGGACTGTGCAGAGACTTTTTGAGGGGCTGGTGCTCAAAGTTAAAAAATGGGGCACTCGGTACCTTTAAAGCTAATACACATTATAGCTGGGTGCTCCACTGGCCTGCCTGCAGTCCAGGCCCGTCACCCACTGAAAACATTTGGCGCATCATGAAATGAAAAATACAACAAAGGAGACCCTGAACTGTTGAGCAGCTGAAATCCTATATTAGGCAAGAATGGGAGAACATGTCACTTTCAAAACTGGTCTCCTCAGATGCCAGATGTTTACAGAGTGTTAAAAGAGGAGGTGAGGCAGCACAGTGGTAAACATGCCCCTGTCCCAACTTTTTTTAAATCAGTTGCTAGCACCAAATTCAAATCGAACATATATTTGTCATAAAACAAAAAAATTTCTCGGCTTCAACATTTGATACATTGTCTTTTTTCTATTTTCAATTACATATGGCTTTGTATGATTAGCAAATCACTGCATTTTATTTTGTTTTTATGTATGTTTTACACCCCATCCCAACCTTTTTGAAAATGGGGTTCTGAATAGAATTCAGTACAATGCACAGATGCTGGGGCACCCCAGCCCCCCAGCCCCATGTGCCTGGTCTGGAGCACCTTTAGTGGATAACATGCCTTTGCGCTGAGAAAGGTGGACACTTGAAGTTCTGTTCATTGTAGCTCACTTCCCTGTCACTGTCCTCCGACATATAACCTACTGTGCCATGGAGAGAGCGGCAGCCGGAATCTGTTACAGTGGAAAACAGAAACTAAACGAAAAGCACTGTTATTCTGGATAGCGCTTTACCATCGCATTAGTCCCTTGAGCTGACACGGTGAGTGAGTCTGAAAATTTAGTGCACAAAATACTTGGTACTCGAAAGCCACGCTCCACTTGTGCTGTGTGAGTTGGTGGTGTTGTGCAGAAGAGCGGCTGATTGGCCAATTGCCTTGGCCAATGGCTTATGTCATTTTGAAGGACCGGCGACCATAAAACTCGCTGATGCCGGCGGTGAAAGAAATGAAACTAGACTGATTTATGATGTTTCTTATACTTTATCAACCCAGTCTATGAAAAAAAATTTGCAGGAAAAACAGCAGGGTTTTACTTATCGATTCAGCCCAGCGCCTGGCTCCGCCGTGAACATGATTGTTTATTCTGAAGGGACTGTTTAAGAAACGAGAAAATTCCACCACAAAGAAAATAATACTAGAGTAAAAACCTGACGGGGTTTGGACACCCTGAGGCCAGTGGTGCCAGTCAGCCGATCAGGCAACATAGGCGGCCGCCTAGGTCGCCCTCTACTGAGAGGCGCTGACTTAGCAAGCCAATTTCACTTTGTCTCAGACAGGTGGCTGAGACCGATGGCCTTCAGTGGAAAAACACCAAGCTGTCAAAAAGAGAATCCCAGGCCTTACCCTACAGTCACTGTGATGCTGACATCTTAAAAGCAATAAAACTCAAACTATTCGGATAATATTAAGCTCCTAAGACCCCCCAGGACCTGCCAATCAGGAAAACACTGTTAGACAGACTCTATGCAGTACCACCATTTCCCAGTGTAGCTCCAACACTAACGCCAACTCCGCAGTCAAGCAACGATGCCACCTGCTGTTCTAAATGCCTCAATACAAACCGAAAGTGGGAGTACAGTAGGAGTTAGGGGGAGTGGAGTCTGTGTCCTTAGTTACTATACAGCTTTTTTCCTTCCTTCCCAGTCAGCATCATCACCACACAAGTAACCATAAATAAATATCATCATTTAAAAAAATGGCGGAGGGCACTCTGCCTGTGATCAGGAGGTCACCCAGTTCAAATCCCAGGACCGGCGGAGAGGGCCTCTGAGCAGGGCCCCTAGCCCCCAGGCACTACAGCGACCATCTGACTCTGCCTCCTCTCGAAAAACATGTACGTCACTTTGGATAAAGGCATCAGATGAATAAATAAGATGGAATGGAAAGAATATTTAACATGAACAGCCAAACAGCTGAACGTGGAAAGGCTGCTTTGGAGACAAACAACGTAGCTACATCCCTCTCCGATATACGACTCTGTGCGCAGGCCACACATTGCAGCTAATGGTGCCTCTTTAAAAACATTTCAAAGACCCCAATTTTAAAGTCATCCAAGCTGGTGCACAGAAGGTCCTCATCTTAAGTTTGTGACGGGCAGCATCCGTGATGCACCACAAAAATGACAAGCAGGTTGTGTCAAAATGGCTGTTTTCAAGAGGAAGAGAACCCACCAATTACTAAAAAACGAAGCACTTAGTCACTCTAGCCCATAAAACATTTTGACAACTACAGGCCTTATTTTCTTCAGTGAAATGTAAATTTTGTCATAACTACCCGCTTAATTACAGCCATAAGCGTGATTATGTAAATCGCGTAATGTCAAGCCGTGCGAGGACCCCCACTTCCGTGCCGCGGGGCAGATGGAGATGCTGAAACCTTGACAGGGGAGCTGACATGGGGGGAGAAGCAGCTGTTTCGCACATCTTTGGGAAATTGAAATGGGAGGTATAATCCAATCTGAGCTTTATGGGATCAGAGCCATCAAGTACATTGAAAGCTAGAGGTTGGGGGTGGGGGGAGTGGCAGTGGCGATCATTGATTTTTGTTCTTTCCAAGTTAAATTGATTACTCTTGCTTGAGACCGAAACAAATGTGAGAAAACAGTGGCCCTTACTTGAAATGGGGACTTGCTCCCAGCTTAATGGCTGCCTGGCACCATCTGCAGCTGCCTGGCACAATTGTGCACGTAGGGTTAGTTGTAAAGTTCACGTGAGGATGTTCTAGCGCTTTCTGCATCATTCTGAAACTGTTACTCTCAATCGTCATGCATCAAGAATAGGCTTTTATGCATATATGTGTATCCATCTATTATCCGTAACTACGTTTCCTCTTCAGGGTGGTGGGGGGTCCAGAGCCTGTCCTGGAAGCTATGGGCGCAAGGCAGGGAATAACCAAGGGTGGAGCACCAGCCCATCACAGGGCACAACCACGGGCAATTTGGCAACTCCACTTAACCTCAGCATATCTCCGGACCGTGGGGGAAAACCAGAGTACCAGGAGGAAAGCCCACAACAACACAGGAGGAACATGCAAAGCACATACATGGAGCCATGGCAGAGGCTCACACCCTGGCTCCAGAGGTATGAGACAACAGTGCTAACTACATGTGTGTGGGTTATGTATGTATTACATTGTGGGTATCGTTTTTTTGGGCTCCAGAAGGGGAATGCATCAAAAACTAAATATGTCAAACGTCTTTTATTTTTTGTGTGTGATCTGTCAGTGAGGAAAACGAAGGTTATGAGCACAGGATTTGCAGCTAACTAGTGTTGACACACAAGGTTACAGACGGCTTTTGGCTCAATGGAATAATCATCAACAACAAAGGGTCCAGCAGTTGAGAGATACATCTAGAGCGATACTCGGCAGGGATGCAAAGCAGGACCTAAAGGAGACCTTCAAAAGCACTAATGCACCTCTAAAAGCAAAGATCATACTTGTTCAAAATATGGTCCTTTCTGTGACTCTTTATGAAAGCTGGACGATAAAGAGGCAGAACCGGAAGAGAAGTCTTATCATTTAGCAACATCATAGTGCACACTAAAAGTAAAGCGTCCTGATACACAACCCCACGCTACACCACACTCTAGGCTGTCAAAACCCGAAGCCTGCTTTGTTTTCCTGTGTCTCACACTGCGAAACTGACACAGCCCTCCTTTGCCTTTAATCCCTCCTGTTTTTTATGCCCATTTCCACTCTCATTCCTTCCTGCTGTCCCTTGGCACGTGACTGTTCTGCGATCCTACACAGAGCTATGACATCACTCGCCAGGTAGACAGAGAGCACCACTTGCTTCTTCTTTTTTTAATTAAACAACAAAATTTCTATTTTACATAGTTTCCACCGTCATGTCACTGCCCTGCTGAGGACTTTGGTTCCAACAAACGTTCATGTTAGATATTTATTAAGCCAATTTAACTACTATAAGCCAATTTAACTACTATAAGCCAATTTAACTAAAATAATACACTTCGCTGCACAAAAAAATCAGTCTTAATACAAACTTCTGTAAAACATACACAAATCCACAGTTGCTGTGATTTATTTTTTCGCATTCGGAGTGAAACAATTATCTGTTCTATAAAGTAATTGACTCATCAACGCCCGGCACCAAAGCTCTCACATGCACCAGTCCGGACGTGTAACTAGGTACCCTGTAAAACCTGCAGTTACAGCTGTGTTTAGTGTTGTGAATACTGCAGGCCTGTTGATTTTACTGTATATTGTGCCTGGCTGTTTATGCTTTCGCATTCGCGTTATTTGCAGTATATTAACGCGTTTACAAGCGAAACGCCAGCGGGAAGGACATCGCACTGTCCGCCCCATACTAATGCCGAGCGCCGAACCAAATGACCAGGATGCGGTTCCGCTCAGCATCACAGCATCAGCATCGGCCCGCATTGCTGTCAGCATCAGTGCTCCTCCCAGCCCTCCAGCATCCCATCCGACGGACGGGGGGTGGGGGGGGGGGGTCTCTACAAATTTGCAGGAGCGCTGGACCTGAGCTGCAATGTTCCGGCCCATAAAACATTCACCGGTGTGTTTCTCCGCCAGAATAGAGGATCGCAAGGGAACTATTACGTGAGCTGTCCATGATGGTGACATCACCCCCCACATCCCCTGAAGCTCAGGCAAGGCTTTCATTGGTTCCTTGAGCTCCAGGCTTTAGCTCTGCAGGCTAATCCACTTGCCTGGTGGTTCTGAAGGTTGCAGCAAAATAAGTTTGATCTCGTTTAGCGCTGCAGCGGTTTACACGCACAGCGCCAGCGCACGGCTGTGGGGGTCCGATTCCTGCACGATATGGATGCTGATTCAACCCCCCCTCCCAACCCCCCCAAATCTAACATGCGCACGGTCTTCATTATGTCATACGTTTTAAACGGCGATCATTACCAAATTCGCAGAGCCATAGGAATATGCGCAAAGCTAATAGCAGACATTATATAATGATATGAAAGCAAACGAGTTGATTTTTCTGGCAGCTACAGTGAATATTTAAAATAGAAAGGCACCTGCATTTGGGGAATAATTATGTTTCTGCAATTGCACATTCTGAACTTGCCTCTGCCTGCTCCTGTTCTACCAGTTGCTATTTCTGTACCCACCTCGAACCCGTCATTTTCTGGAAATGACAAATTAAGAGTCAGACAATTCAGCCCCAATCAACTAATTTGCCACGCACTGGCATTTGGTGGCACCAGTAAGCCCAGCTCAGTACATCTAGTAAGACCTGGTAAGTTTACGTGTCTCTTGCTAAGCATGGGAACTCTGCTGATATTAACACAAGAAAATAATAACTATAGTTCGCACTTGCGATTACTTCATGTATATTTAAAAATATTTTTTCTCAAAAACAGGTCGTACTCTCAAAACTGTATTAGATCTCTCACTAAACTTAATATTCATCGCCACTGTCTGATTAACCAATACAACATACCAATTAGTTATCTCGTTTGGAATCCGTCTCAGTAATTAATACCAAGATCTAATGTTTAGTATAGATTTATAATAGTTTCCATCCCGAAACTATTAATTATACGCCGTCGGTGGGAAATATCATGATGTCAGCATGGAGCGTTTCTGTACTTGTCAGGCGCATTTAATAAAGACTGCAATTTGAACCTTACCTTGTCGGAGATAAGATTATGAGACTGTGTGTAAGCGAATATGAATAGCTATGCAAGTTATAACAATTGCAAGGCGCCCGGAAAAGTGTAGTTAGAGTTTGATTTGAAACGATAATACACAATCTGTCATTAATCCCAGCTATCGGAAATCCGGGTTATAACAATGTTAGTAATTCTCAGAAAACCAGTGTTAGTATAAGCATTTTAAAAAGTAATAGTTTCATACCGAACGTTTGAAAGATTTCCGTGTTTAAGCATTCAAATACACAGATGCATTGGCTGCAAATCTCCGATTGTACCAGCAAAAGGGATAATATTTAAAGTCAAACTAGTTTACTTACTTTTGGTCTTCTAAGAACAAACTGGATGTTAGTAGGATCTTGCCATTTTCAGACAGCGTATTCAGAGAGCATTTAAAATAGTGGGATTTTTGTTTGGCATTGGTGTTATAATAAGATTATTCTCAGAACGTCATGGTCACCTTGTGCACATCTCAGCCGCCAGGTGTCTCTAACGCCTCGATCTGCTGTGCATTTCGCCCGCGCTTTAAAGCAGGGCTGCGAGACCACTGAAAAGTTATTAAATAGCGTATGTCAAGGAACTTGCAACAGCGGGGAATGTAATGTGAGATGTGCTGTGCGGTAACAAACATAATTCCATCATAAAAACGGTACGTTAACTAAAAATTAAAATACACACTGGACAGGACCTACACGGTTTTAAATTACTAGCCCTCCGTAATTTTTTTTTTACCAATACTAAACAGGTAACGTACTGTAAATTAGATTAGCCAAATAAATCACACGCCAAAATTAGCAGAGACGCACTGCAAGAACCAGGTTTATTGTTAAAATTACATATAAACTACATTTTGACAGTCTGTTAGATTGTTTATACTGCAAGGACCCTTGTGCATGGCTACCCAAAAAATCGCCGTAAGCGCGGTGTTTTTCGAGTGTTAACGTTAATACGAAGCAGTCATGCAAATATGAACAATAAACATTACAACGTATTTAAACTATGATAATTGCAATTTTAATAAAAATTACTCAATAGTTTCTTTATTTTTCATAAGGCGTTATACCGAGAGGGCAATATTGGGGTCCTTTCTGAATCCGCGAGCTTGAGAATGACGTCCCCTGTACGGTTTTCAATCAGCTGATTCCGCGAAGGAGAAAAATTGCAGATTAAATTAATGGCTACGCGCTGTAAAAACTTGACGGTTAACGACACCCCATTGATCGCTCGTTGACATGAGTCGTATTGGTAAGTATCTGATGTTTGCCGTGCGTGAAGGTGTGGTGGCTACGCTTCTGAATCGCAATTCTGCTAAGTCAGTGGCATCCCTGCCTCCGGCCTGCTTTGTTCCATTTCCATAGACTTACAGTGAAGACAGGCGCTGTCTGGCTGTTCGCCTCTGTTACATATATAATATTATTTACGCCTGTATTAGAATTCAGTCAACACATTTCTAAAGATATGTGTATTTGCCATTTTAGTAACTGGCTTGCTAATTTAACTTTAGTTACGAAAAATATAGCTTGCTAGACGCATATGTCCCTTATTGGCTTTTTACATAGGTTAGCTGATAGATATCGTATTGTCAAAGGTTACATTTGTATATTTTCCAAATTCCTACAGTGTTTGTAAGTGCGCTTGTTGTTAGACGATGCAGCTTGTGGCTTGCCGAAATGTATATTCATTAACGACAGTCCTATGTGGTGTCAGATACAACTTAATTTTTGTTGAAACTGTGCTGTTCGTAGATTTGATAAATTAATAATGCTTAGTTGCCTGGACAATTGTGGAGTTATTTTTTTCCCTCTGTTTTCCTCAAAACTTGAATGTTTTGTGTGTTGTAAGCTGTGAATCACACACGTTTCGTCAGTGCTTGATGAGTTAGGCTGTCCGGCAACATTCTGCTAACTGCGGCCGATTACCACACCAGATGCGGTTTCTTCCCCGAACTTGCTCCTCGCTGCACGTTAAGAGTTTGGCCATGGACAAGATCTTGGAGGCCCTAGTGGGCTCGACCCATTCAGTCCCCGTAAAGAAGGCCATCGTGAAGAAGGTGGTGGAGGCAGCAGAGAAGGAGGTGACTGGGGAGCAGTGCCAGGCTCTCTACAGCCTCACCACACGCCTCATTCTCCTGGGAGAGGACACCTTCCAGAGGCAGGTGGGCTTCCAGGTGCTTGAGGCGTACGCCCGCTACCACCGCGTGGAGTTTGAGCGCTTCTGCAGCCGCGAGTTCGTCCTTGGCCTCCTCCAGCAAGGCTACGGCACCCTGGACCGGAAGGACCCGGCGATTGTGGACTACATCCACAGCTGCCTGCGGCTTCTCATCAGCTGCCCCTCGGTGCTAGAGATCTTTGGCGTGCTACAGGTGGAGGTGCTGCGTGTGGTGTGCGAGAGGCCCGAGCCAGTCCTGTGCGCGCGCCTCGCCGCCATGCTCTCGGACTTCGTGCAGTGCATCCCCCGGGACAAGGCGGCTGTCCTGTTCTGCCAGCAGCTGGTCAGAACTATCGCTTACTTCCACTGTGCCGCCAGCCAGGAGCGGGAACTGCGCGAGTACGTCACTCAGGTCACCAAGGTCAGCACCTTGCTCCAGAACATCTGGAAGGCTGAGCCCACCACCCTGCTGCCCTCCCTGCAGGAGGTCTTTGCCATCATCTCGTCCACAGGTGAGGCTGGGGCAGAGAAATGTGCCTCTTGGATTTTAATACTGAAGCCCAACATGTGATTAGAGCAGTAAGGGGCTTAACTTGCATTGCCTGTCTGATTCGCACAGTATCTTTTGATCATCTACTTGTAGATCTGTTAAGGTCCTTATCCACATCAGGCCTCTCCTGATCCCTCATTCACTGTATAATTCATAACCTCCATAATTGTAACATTAAACAGGCTTTTCTGCTTTAGCTATAAAGCTCCAGCATCCAGATGGAGTTTCCTTTTCCCTGAGCTTGTCGTTCTGTAAAGGATGTGACTTCCTGTTCTCTTTCTGCATGGCTGATCTGTCCTGCATTTCTACACTGCACTATTTTAACTGCAGCAACTGGATCTTTGCACAAAGGCTACTAGCAATTGTCAGATATAAAAGTACCCTCCTCTACTGTATTAAATGACTGGGGGCAGTACAGATCGGTTTGTGTATGTTTTTCGGTGTACATCAGCAGTGAGATCAGGTGTTGCTGTCTCCTGTGTACATTAGTAGTGTAATATTTGTAATTTCTGGCTTTATTTATGGGTAATCCCTAGCTTTTGTAGGGAGAGTATTATAATAATTATTATATTGTTGTTGTTGTTATTATTATTATTATTATTATTATTAATAATAATAATAATAATAATAATATTATTATTATTAATTTTATTGCCTGTGTGGTGTTTGAGCATTTCTTCAGCCACACTCTACCTGGGGCAACTGAAAGCAAGGCCTGGATTTGGAATAGAGGACAATATTTGAGGAGCCCTGGTTTAAAGATTCAGATGTGTTAGAAGTTAACAGGCAATGTTTCTCCGTTTGGATAAAATACAGTTTGTACTGCGATGTGTGATGAATTTTCAGTAGTTCTATCACAAGGCCGTCTTGTGAATGTTATCTCATATTTACAGATGGCTGGCATTTACCAGTGAACACCTTTCGTAGCCACTGGGCAAACCCATCTGTGCTTTCCTCATTTTTACACCACACTCTAGCATCCATGTGTCCTCAGACTCCCTCCCCCCTCAGTGGACGATGGTGCCGTCGGGCCGGATCCGCTCGCGGTGAGATATGGCAGACGCTGATGCCCGGTGACCCTGTGACGCTTGTGCCCCGCAGATCCTTCCTTCGATCCCTCCATAGCCCTGGCCAGTCTCGTCCAGCACATACCCCTTCAGATGATCACGGTCGTCATCAAGAGCCTCACCACTGACCAGAACGTGAAGGATGCTAGCATGACCCAAGCTCTCTGCAGGTGACCCGAGTTTAACTGCGATCTTCCGTGGTGCCGTGGAAACCTCCGCTACATTCGAAGCATTTTTAAATGCGTATTTGTGCCTAATTGTACATGCATATTTAAATACATTTAAAAAATGCATTTTATGAAAGTTTAAAGTATGCGGCTTCAGTAGTATATTTTTCTTGAAGTTGTATGAGTCAAACTAGTGTCAATTATATAGTGGTGCTCTGTTTTTCTTTTTCAATTTGAGTCTCACAGAGAGCAAGGTTGGGGGGGTGAGAAGACAGTTTCCCCATGGGGATCAATGAAGTATCTCAAAATGAGAGGGAAATAAAAAAAATTTATATATATATATATATATTTTTTAACATGTAGGTTTCCAGAATGCAGCTCTTGTTTTTTTTTTTGATGGCCTGGCCCACGGTATTGGTTGAGTTTGTCGTCTTGAGTTGTGTTCTGTCTCAGTGCAGTAAGTGGTGACCTCCTCTGTCTGTCCTGAACCTCCAGAATGATTGACTGGCTGTCCTGGCCTTTGGCTCAGTATGTGGACACGTGGGTGATAGCACTCCTGAAGGGGCTGGCTGCCGTGCAGAAGTTCACCATCCTCATAGATGTCACGCTGCTGAAAATCGAGCTGGTGCGTATGCCCGCAGGCACGTGGATGGTCTCCAGAAACCAGCCTGTCACTGGATGGACTTGGGACAGTTATACCCTCAACCAGTATTGAATGAATGAATGAATGAATGAATTCCACTTGGCTGCTGAAGTGGAACATCCTTCCTTGTGTGGATGTCTTTAAAGGCCTGGAGGACCAGTGGTGTGAAATGCACTGCCCTCCCTCTCTTCCATCCACGAGATGGTTTCTCCATGCTCGGCTGGGTTCAGCAGGCCCCCTGTGTCTCACTCTATGCCTGTAGGTCTTCAGCCGTCTCTGGTACCCAATTGTGAGACAGGGGGCGCTGGCAGTCCTGTCCCACATGCTACTGAGTTTCCAGCATTCCCCTGAGGCCTTCCACCTGGTAGGTCTGCCGTCGGGAGGAGACGAGGAATGCTCTGCTTTTATGGCGCTCGCCCCCTACTGGATGATGTCGTATTTCTTTAGTCATTGATGCTGTTTCTCAGAAACCGTGTATAGATGAAGACCCTGGCTTGATGTTATTTTTTCCAAAGCCGTCACCCTGTCGGGTGCAGCAGTTATGTACCGGCATATGTGTCATCCCGGGCCATAGGGTCATGTCTTTTTAATGGCCGAAAGCCACACTCTGCTTTCTGTCTGCCACTGAAGGGCCCCTGAGCTAGCAGCGATACACTTAGAGGTGGCATGTGATGCCGCCTTCTCCCGAAAACCAGACGGACCCCCTCTAACCTGACTCTGCGGCCCGTTCCTGTAGGTGGTCCCACACACAGTCAGCCTGATTCAGATGCTGAGGACCGACGGGCTGCCCCCCAGCAAGGCTTTCCTCCTGCAGCTCAGTGAGCTCATCCACTGCATGATGCACCAGTACTCTGGCTTTCCGGAGCTCTACGAGAACATCCTGGAAGCCATAAAGGTAAGATGACCAGCTTGATGTACCTATTTCTCTCTATTTCTCTTGAATATTGGTATATGCTTGCGTTGGTCCGCTTCGGTACGTCACACGATGCTCGGAAACCACCTTATTCTGCAGGATATGCCAAAGCCTAGCGAGGAGAAGATCAAACTGGTTTTGAATCAGAGTGCATGGACATCCCAGTCGAATTCCCTGGCTTCTGGGCTGCCGAGGCTCATGGGTAAATCTGAGACGGGCAAGACGGGCTTGATCAACCTGGGAAACACTTGTTACATGAACAGCATCCTCCAGACCCTCTTTATGGCCACAGAGTGAGTAGGGGCCTCATCTTGTCCTGCCCGGAATTCCTGCTCATCCTGTTCTTCCAGCGGAGTTAACCCTCCCATTCCATTAACAGTTGTGGGAGGAGGCGTGTCCAGCGTTTTCTCGTCTGTAACGTGCCGGTCTCTCACCGCAGTTTCCGCCGCCACGTCCTGTCGTTGCATCTGAGCGGCGCCCACACGCTCATGAAGAGGCTGCAGCTCCTCTTCGCCATCTTGGCTCACACTCAGGTACGGATCCGTCGTTTTGGCTCATGGCTTTCAAAGCTGCTCCCACGGGCTTTAATGATCCATGACGAAATTTCACTGTCGCCATTGTTTTGAGTTTTGAGTCGAGGATGGAGGAGTACAGCGGGTCTGTATCTGCTGTCCGCTGTGTAAATCCATTAGCAGTAAATACCTGTCCTCCCCTGCAGAGGGCAGCCTACGCCCCGCGGAGTTTCTTCGACGCTTCCAGGCCTCCGTGGTTCACTGCCGGCTCGCAGCAGGACTGTTCCGAGTTTCTGCGCTACCTGTTGGACAGGTAACACACTGGCCCATGAGAATATCACCTCATGTTAGATTCTCCACGCCAGGACCCACTAAACCAGGGGTAGGCAATCCTGATCCTGGAGTCCAGGTTTTCTATCTTACCTGGTCTCCGATGAACCACACCTGATCTCAGGCAGAGAGTAACTCATCAGGTAAGATAGAAAACCTGTTGGATTCAGGCACTCTGGGATCAGGGTTGCCTAACTCTGCAGTAAACAATGACTTGTCCTCTGTGCCCATGCCGTGATTTCTGACATGGCTGAACAGAGACGGCCAGCCAACAAACCCAGTTGCATGCAAGATGAATGCTTAGGCTTCCCGACATTCCTTTCTGTTTCTCACTACCTGTTGTGACTTAGGCTTCACGAGGAGGAGAAGACCATCCGAGCGCTGATGCTGACCGGCCCAAAGCCCGAACCCTCCGACGCCTGCACGGACCGCAACGGTGGCACGTCCTCGAACTGTGCGGATGGGCCCCGGCACGAGGCGGAGGAGCCCTCGGAAACGGGGGGCGAGAGGAAGACCCTCATCGAAAAGATGTTCGGGGGCCGGCTCTCCACGGGCATCCGCTGCATGCGCTGTCACAGCGTGTCAGAGAAGGAAGAGCCCTTCACGGACCTGTCGCTAGCCTTCCGGCCTGCCGCCCAGACTAGGGGGGGTCTGGATGCGGGCCGCGCATCAACGTCTGCCCACCAGGGGGCGGTCAATGGCGGCGGCGAAGCCTCGGACATCCCCGGCAGGGAGAGGCAAGCAGGGGGCGATGGCGTCGCGTCTCCGGCCGACTCCCAGAATGCCATGCCCCCCCTGTCCGTGCCCGACATGGTCAACTACTTCCTAGCACCGGAGATCCTGGACGAGGAGAACAAGTACTACTGCGAGCGCTGCTCATCACTGCAGCGGGCGGAGAAGACGCTGCGGGTGCTAGAGGCGCCCGAGTACCTCGTCCTGACGCTGCTGCGCTTCGCCTACGACGCCAGCTGCCACGTGCGCCGCAAGATCCTGGACAACGTGGCCATCCCGCTGCTGGTCCAGCTTCCCGTGCACCCCCGCTCCGGCCGCAGCCCCTCCCCGGCCCAGGCGCCCTCCCCAGACGGTGGCGAGAACCTGGCCAAGAAACTGAAGCCCTCCGGCGAGGAGGAGGAGGAGCGGGAGCCGGAGGAGCGGCCGGGGGCAGAGCCGGTGCCGTACGCGCTGTGCGCCGTGGTCATGCACTCCGGCATGTCCTCCGAGAGCGGACACTACTACTCTTACGGCAGGAATGTGAGCGCCAACGACGGGCTCCGCCCTCAGGGGGAGGACCCCCGAGATCCGGCCAACCCCACAGACTCCAGCTCGCCGCTCCCCTGCGGCTCGATCTGTTCCCCCCCTGCCCCGCAGGAGGCGCCCCAGGCCTCCCTGCCCCCGCGTGACTGGTTCCTTTTCAACGACAGCCGGGTGACGTTCACCTCCTTCCAGTCAGTGCAGAGCATCACCAGCAGGTTTCCCAAGGACACGGCCTACATCCTGATCTACAGGAAGCAGTGCGTGCGGCAGAACCACGGGCCCGGGGCCAGCGCCGGCGTGCAGCTCGGCTCGGAGCCGCCCCTGCAGAAGGACCTCATGGACGCCGTCACAAAGGACAACAAACTCTTCTTACAAGTGAGTCAGGGGTTCATATTGCTGTTGGCAGGCTTCTGCTTTGCTTTACGGTCCAGCTCTATTCTCCTCAGTATCTTACTGGATTTTCACCTTTAATTCCACATCTTCTGCCCCCTGTGCCAGACACCCTGATGCTTAGCTTGCACCCAGACAGTAGGTTGTCTGATCGTGCCCCCTGACCCAGTAAGCTTCACCATCAGTGTCTGAAGTGATGCTAAGCCCATCTTTTGATGCGCACTAGGTGGTGTGTATCTACACCCCTGCGCCACCCCGCTGTCTCACACCCGGGGATCATGGCTTCTGTCATCGGCTGTGTATTGGGAGGCCTTTTTCTGTGTTATCTGGACTGCAAGTTAATCGGTGCTAAGTGGCCTGCTCACCCTTCGCCTGGCGCTTCAGCGTTAATGGGCGGTAATATCTTTGGCGGTAATGTCACCTTTTTGCTTTTATGTGGTTAACCTTTGCACTGAGGAAATATGCCACTAGGTGGCAGTAGAAAGCCTGTTTCTTAATAATGGTCATCTGGAGGATCAAGGTTGACCACACATGCCCTCTCTCCCTTCGTGCCCAGGAGCAAGAGCTCAGCGCCCGAACCCGAGCCCTCCAAGCTGCGTCAGCCTCCTGTTCCTTCCGACCAAACGGATCCGACGATAACGAACCCCCTGGAAGCTGCGGGCCCTCAGGTGGCGGAGGTGGAGGAGGGGGCTTCAACACTGTAAGCCGGCTGGTCTTCTGAGATGGAGAGGGAAGCACGCCACGCGTGGGGCAGCCGCCGGACTTACCGGGGGCGGCCGCCGGACTTACCGCGCGCTGGCACCCCGCCAACCTGCTGGAATTGACCAAGCCTTGAAAACCTAACCCACAACCCCAAACCCCCTGGTAGCTTCCTGTCACACTGTTTAAATTCTGCATGTGTTCTTCTCCTGAGACACAATGTTATGGACATGATTTTTATTATTATTATTTTTTAAGAAAGCTGTAACAAACTTGACATTTTGCCATGATTACAAGTCATGCAAGATGTCTAATGCAATAATGTCCCGTTAAGATGCAATACAAACACGTCTCCAGTTATGAGATTTTAATTGCCATCAGTGCACAGCGTCGACTTCAGCTGAGAGCTGATTTTAAACGGCAACAAAGACGTGTAAATACATTGTCACGTGCAGTTCTTTGCAAATATATATTTAAAAAATGCATGTTTAAACATTTGATTTAACATTATTATTATAGGGTTTGGGGAATTGCTATCGATATGCATATTGATTATAAAGTTGCTATTGCCATTAAATTATTTTCTTGATTCTGGGACGTCCTTTGTAATTTAAATAAGATTTGTATGCCTTTTTGTACAGAGCCCACACCTGACACTTCAATTTTACATTTTTAATGAATATTACAAGACATCTGTTAAACTTTCTGAACGTGAAAGTGATGAACATTTTGTCTTTACTATAGCCCATATTTGACTTTTCTGTGTGTCTGTCCATCACTGGATTAAGCCGCACCATCTCTGCTGTGTCCTTAACTGGATGATGATGAGTTTAGCCTTGTGAGTGGTTTCACTCTGCACAACAGAATTGTGAAACCAACTCCAGCATAATAGGAGGACTGATTCTTTTTAATGGTAATATTGGGTGTGTAGGCCAGTCATCTACAGGGGCATTACAATTAGACATACGTTTGTGTGGGGGTGAGGTTTTGGCTGTGCACACTTTCCGTTTCTGTGCTCCAACGCAAACCATGCAGTATCGATCGCGACTCCCATTCCGAGTACTGAATACTGAGCTGGACTCGCCCTAACAAATATCCATTAATGCCGTCCTCTGGTAACTAGCACTGTCCGGTACGCCGTAATATTCGCAAGAGAAAATCTATATAAAACATTTTCCCCCGCTCTTGATTTGTTTCGTGTGATATCCGAACAAACCTGTATTAAAATTCTTAACGCCAACAATTAGCAGGCGTAAATGCGCGCTCCAGGCATCCGAGGAATGAGTATCACTTCGGCTGCGCCTTGAAGCACAAATACCGTAGTAATCCGAGGTAACGAGGGAGTGAATGGAGATCGGTGTTTGTCACGGATTTGCGGCTGTAATGGCTCTTTAGAAGGGGAAGTGAAAGGGTAAAACTGGAGATATCAGCAGTCCTGGCTTCCTCATTGGGCTCCTAGCGAAGACAGTGAAAGGCTGTGCTTTTTAAGTTGGAGCTGGTATTCCCCGGGGGGGGGGTTCTTCGCCATTAATTTTTACAACAATTTTTCACAATAGATTCCCTGTGACTCTTCCAGGATATCAATTCCTCTTATTTAGTCGCTGCAACATTTCCTCCTGTCCGTCTGAAAGACACCGCCTGCGTTGGGCTCTCCTTTGTACACGTCGTTTAATGAGCGGCTGTAAAATACTCTGCTGTCCGTGTTTGAACAGCTTGTGAGTTGATTTGGACATTCATCTTTATGAACGGACCTATGCGTGTTTACGAATATAGCCGTTGAAACAATGTAATTAACTTAACAGCTTAAATGTTTCACTCTTTCAGTGATAATGAGTATTTGAGAGACCACTTATTTTTTGTTTACAAGGTGCTTATAGCCTGGACATTGGTTGCGCAGATATAAAGCCATATAAAATTTCTAAACCGGCATTAATACGTGCACATGCAATAAAACTACGCAATCCTTGTATGCTGTCATTTATGCATAAATCGAAAATGATATCACTCAAGGGTGTGTGTATTTTCGGTAGCCACTCTATTAGGTAGGCCTACAACTGGGAGACAGGGGAGGTGTGCAGATTGATCTTTCGATCTGACTTTTCATTTTGAGAATACATTCTAACGTAGTGTTTTTATTATTATATGGAGCAGCAAACGAACGGAGCAGGGCAGCTCGGGGGGTGGAAAGGGGTCTAAACCTTAGGGAAATGGAAGAATGGATGCGCATACCTCCCACCCCCCGGTATTCCAAGTTGTATTGTCAGGGTTTGGCCGGTACCTTGGATCGAATCGAAAAGAAAAGCAATCATCTGTGTACGTTACCACAAACCGCCAGGTCGTTCTAGCGGCCAATCATGCACGTGGCTTTTGAATATGGTCGATTGTCGGTTCCAGCACCACGGAAATGGCCTTTTTTTTTTTTTACAGAATCCAGACTTTACATGAAGCGAAACACACACATACACAAAAAAGGAAAAACGCAGAGTGGGAGGCAGTTATGAGGATGAAAGCACCACGATCAAAGGAGCATTGACAGACTTAAAACTAACAGGAACAAGTTCAAAAGTTAAAAGAAACGAGGTACTAGGCCCACGCATCACTGGGTAGGTGTGCCTAATAACCTGGCAATTGGCAATTGAAACAAGATTTCCCCTACAGTTCTGCTGAAAATAAGGATTTATCCAAACTTATAAATCCGAATTTTGCAAATGCCTTTGGCTCGTGTTCTTCATTTAATGTCAAGTATAAGGTTTGACTGTAGGATCAGCTCTGTGGCTTTCTGACAGATGCAGTTTCCTAGGCTAATTTCAGCAGAAGGTCAGACTAACCGGGAAGCTTCTCCGTATTGAGCCAATGGGCGCAGGGAAATTACCACCACAACAGCATTCCAGGCATAGCTTCTAGGCGAAGGGTATGCGAGCGACTCGTGGCTGTGACTGCCTGAAATCTGCGGGGATTCACAGCAGCACAACTAGACTGTGTCAAACCCTGGAGCTCGGAACTGCAATTTTAAGATGCATGAATACGTTTTATAATAAAACACATAAGTATGTGCAAGTGGACATTCTGAATGAGAACATCTTCTGAAACCCTACTGCTGTCGCCAAAAAATATTTGTGCTGAAAATAATAATAAGAACTAATAATAATAACAACGAATAACATAAACATGATGATTGATCCTCAGTCCTGCCTTATAGATTCAGTTTCCTTTTGTGCAAATTTGCATTGCTCCCAAGTAGGCCATTATCTGCCTCCACAAGAGAATTCAAAAACCGCGCGGTTGCATTGTGGTCGTCGTAGTTTGCGCTCGGACGGTGAGATTCCAGGGGCCAAATACCTGAATTACATTCATATTCCCCAGTGCCCGATGTCTTCCTCGAATAACTGCAATATTTTTGAGAGCCGGATCTACGTGCAATGCTACAAAACGATTCAGAGAGGCAGACTTTGTAAATGACTCCCATGAACATCCCAACAGTAGAACTACAAGTCCCATGAGGACACGGGCCTGGCTGATCCGCTCCTCGCCTGTCCCCTAAAAGAGGCTGAGTTTGGGGAAAGATTGAGTTACGTGAGCGAATCGTCGCTCTTGACTGTCAGCCACCAGAAAGAATCCGAGGAGCTGAAACTGGGAGGTCGGAGGTTTGGGGGGAGAGGAAATCTCAGGTGAAATCCCACTGCGCGCTGGAAACATTGTTGCCACCAGAACTGCGCTCACGTTTATTATCTTTTACTACGCCGAGTCTTGCCATACAAGCGATCTTTGACTGTTGTGTCAAAGTTTGGCACGGTCTGGTGCGTAATGATCGCGGAGAGCCTGAAAGCGGAGCGCACGAATATCGTAGTATTTTGATATTTTTGCACGGGGGAATCACACGCGAAAGTGCATGGCACAGCTGCGCCGGGGTCTCGCAGCCAGAAAGTGATCGGATGGCTTGAGTGGAGCCCGGTCTTGCATTTCTTCCGAGCGCTGAAGCGAGTGTCGGGACGTCCGGAGGAGCAGGAGGGACACCGAAACGGACCGACGGTACGTGTCACCGCCGCAGCTGCGGGCGCAACTTATTTACACGCGCGCAGGTGACACTTTGCCCACTTTGGTCAATTATTTTTAACGCCCCCCCCCCCAAATTTTCCTGCTTTAGGTTTTCCCCCACCGGCAAAAAGAGATAAAGATGAGCGGGGGAGATGTGGTTTGCTCGGGCTGGCTGAGAAAGTCTCCGCCTGAGAAGAAGTTAAGGCGTTACGTAAGTTAAACCCTTATTATTTTAAAGTCGTGGGAAAATGCACGGCGGAGACTCTTAACACTTGCTGCGGGCGACGCGGGACTCGGCTGTTCTTTTCCTCCTTTGTTCGGGCTGTTTTGATGTGCTGATAAATATGTCCCGAGAATAAAGGCAGCAGTCTAAGCAGCGGGGCTCCGGCGCGCAGCCCTGCGTCCCCTTAGCTGCGCGTCTCGGACGGATAGCTCCGATTGCCTCGGATGTCGTCCCGGTTCGGGAAATCTCGATCGCTGGGAAAATGTTGACATCGGCAGCCCCGGAGAGCGAAGGCCACTTTATTGGGGCTTTCATCTTCTGCTCGCACCCCATTATAATCGCAGCCCCTCGCCGAGAGGGTAAAACACGCAAAGAATGCGGGTTTACCCTAGGAGCTGGGGTAAAATGCAGGATGCACGGCTGCCTTATGGCATTGGGGAGGATGGGCCGAGCCGGCTTTTTGCTTTTTATTTCTGATTCACATTAACAAAGTTTGCTGCAGGTCCGCGCGGACCACGTGACCCTGTTAAACATTTCCTAATCTTTTTCTTTTGAGTGATTTGTTTTCTCAGTTTTTTGTTTGTTTTTACGGTTCAAATCACGTGAGGTATTTAGATGCATGCTTGAAATAATTTATGTGGAATCATCTCCCATGTGGGTTAAAAAATGTAAAGACTTTTTTTGAGAGAACGCTTAAAGGGCTTAAACACACAGAGAAAACGGTAAAGGACTTTTTATAATCCAGAGACTACGTTATGCGTTATAATGGTGCATTATGATACAAGTTGGACCTGAATATTTTGGTTGTTATTCACTAGTGTTTTGAAAACTTGTGCGATTTGCTGAAAGCGAGACGTTTCCTTCAGGATTTAAGCTTTTGTTGCAGTCACTGATTTGTTTATAAAACTCGGTGACACACTGTCGAAATCACAATGTAGGCTGCTCTTCGACCGTGAATAGCAATATCTTTCATCAAACACGTTGCTTCCCCCCCCACAGAATAAACTGTTTCTGCTGAATCTGTCACCAGTTTCTGTATGTTACTCATCCAGGAAGATATCCAAATCGGCACGTCGGCACGGCTGTATCGGCCAGCACAGGAGAAAGGAGAACTGCTTGATGATTAAGACTGGTGTCTCATTGTCCGATTAATCTTTGATATGTGAACGCGGCCCCTTTGGATCACCCTACAAAGGCGTAGTTTCACGGTTCCTCAGGCATCTCTCTGGTAGACTTTGCCCAGAAAGCCCACATAAAAGAGTTACTATTTAAAGAGCTGTTACCTAATTTCTTGTGCCCATGTTTGCGTGAGAGAAATTCCTTCATACGTGTTCTCCTGATATAAAAGCCTGTGGCTTTCTTGAATTTTGTCTGATTTTGGGCCTGGAAGGATTTCAGTGTGGCAACTGGATTGAAATCTGTTTCATTGCCTGTTGAAATTTTAAGTGATGGATGCGAATTGCTTCACTGCATTCAGTGCTGTTTTTCACAAGCCTGATGGTGAAAGCAGAAAATGTCACTGTAGAGAGTTTTTGTAGCTGCAATTCCACACATAATATGCCAGCCTCAATTACCACTTAGCTGGTTGTTTTCTGTTGTCGCGGAGACCCAGTGGGTGTGCCAAATTGCGGCTGGAACGTGTCAGGATGCCCTGGGGTCACTGCTGGTAAACCTTTGGCATTCTAGCTTGGCTTTTTGTGTCCAATTCTTCACCCCTTGATGGAGCGTGTTGGCATGGGGCAGTCAGGCGAATGCCCAAAGTATGCCCAAGGCAGTGCGATGCCCACTCATTCTGTGCCTGAAATTGTCTGCTCACATGACCGTGGAGAGATCTCTTGACCTACCTCCTATTTAACTGGGCTGTTCTGTGTGAATGGCACCTCAGTGGGGGCTCTTATCTGAGGCCCGATCCCATTACTACAGCGTTTCCCAACCCAGTCCTCGGGGAACCCGGACAGTCCACATTTTTGCTCCCTCCCAGCTTCCAGCCAATCGGGAGCACCAAATACCTGGCACAGGCGTGCTGGGAGAAGAGAGGAAGCAAAAACGTGGCCTGTCCGGTGTTCCCCGAGGACTGGGTTGGGAAACACTGCTTTACTAGGACGTGGCTGTGGTCATCACTGGTCTTTTTGTGTTTTTCAGCACTTGAAATATAACATGGCTGTTTTATGGTGGTCCTCCAAATGTAATTCTTTGTCTTGGTCCATTTTTAATGCTTCTTGAATTAATGGAACAGTCCACTTTTGTTATGCTCGTTTGGTAAGAGTCGTCCTGCACGTTTGCTGTTTCAAATGTATCGCAGCTTCTTCCATTAAGTCGTATGGCCCCAATGGGGTTGAGGTGGTCTTTTAATGTGAATGCTGCTTGGCACGTTGCCCCCCTCCCCGGGGCCTTCTCACCACGAGGTGCAATCCTCCCTCCCAAATCCCAACACACTGAGGCTTACCCATTAAACCTAAAATCCCAAACTGCATTTTTAGTCCACGGGAAACCATGTCATAGAACATTACAAGTTGAATGTTGTAGTACATCTGCTGACATAACCCATGTTTATTAACAGTTCTGTTGATGCCTGTATGATTCCAGCAATTACAATTACAGTTATCGGAATTCATTAATATTAAAAATAATTTTTCCGCAGTCTTGTTTTTCCGGCCTGATGCTTTCTGATTGCTGTCACTGGGGCCTGGTGAATGCTTAGGTATTTGGCTTGTGTGATTGGTCTTGTGTGTTTTTATTGTCAGTGTCTTGCAGGAAGAATGGAGATTGGTATGTGGAAGGACGCGGGAGGTGGGATCGCCCTAGGGGCGGCTGAGGGTGGCTGTGCATGGAGCTACAGCCATGGCGCAGGACTGGCTGTGCATGGGGCTACAGCCATGGCGCAGGACTGGCTGTGCATGGGGCTACAGCAATCAAGGCTAAGAGCAGTTGAGCTCTTTCTGTCGGCTGAGATCCTTCATGATGGCTTCAGGATGGTCTGGAAACCCCCCGTTTTTGTCTCGCCCGCTGTGGCTGTACTCTGCCGAGCTCTTTCTAGGGGCCAAATGGTCCGTGGGTCACGCGTAGAGCTTTAATTACGTCGCTAAATAGATGCTGCTTCTATAGAGAATATTTCCAGCCCATACAGTGTCACTAAGAAAAGGGGAATCGGAAATCTTGTTGCAATGTCTAGTGTTGGGTGTAGTTTACACAAAATCTGCAGTTTTCCATCTAACTTGTTTCGACTCGTTTTTATTTCACCAACTTCCTGTTTCAACTCGTGGGACTTCTGCAACTGGCCAGCTTAAGGTCCTCGCATTCCAAAAGAAGCCGTGCCCAAAATATGCCAACATTCCCAAGTCTGAATTTCAGTTGGTATGGTTGGAAAAAAAATTAAGGAGACTGAACTTCCATACTTAAACCTGTAACAGTTTTCTTTTAAGTAATATTTCATCATAAGATGAAAATGGTATTTCATCATGTACATTCATGTGTGTCATTTCCTGGCAAATGCATCTGCATTTACATATTTCAGCTACTACTGAGCATTGTCCCCATTCTTCTTGCGATCACTTTGATTTTGTGCAGTGGGGATGATGGCTGCCATTCATTTTATACATTTTCCTGCTCGTTCAGCTTAATGTAAACGTGGGATTTTTGCTTTTGCATGAAAAGAAAATAGTTCCTGTTTGTCCAAATTTATTCAATTCATTGGGCGTCTAGGAACTATGTAGGTGTTGACGTGAACTTTCACCAACAGACAGAGTGACGCCTTGCCAGAACTGCCCGGTATCAGGCAGTAGTTGGTTTGGTGTTTTGTTGTGATGGCAAACTGCTTAACAGGAAGTCTACTAAAACCCCAAGGAACTTGCTGAGGAATCATGGCTTTCACATGAAGTGGCGGATTACTGCGGTGAGCTGAGAAATTAGGAAATTTGAAGCATTTGTACTTGCTATAGAATTAGTCTTTACACAGTACCATTGTGAGCTTTTTATAGAGTTTTGGTGCAGAGGTTAATTGGTATCCGGTTACTTGTCTTCCTGGCTACCTGCTGTTCCTCAGGGTTCCTGGTACCTTGCCTGTATTTCCATTTGATGTTGTTGTCATGGTGGGATGGGTCATAGCCTCGTCAGTTAGCTTTCTCAGCCTTTATTTTTGGCATTCATCGACACTCCCACCTGGAAGTCAGTATCGCTAAAGCCTTCCTGCTCTAGGGATTCTCCTTACCCCAGCATAAGCAAAATGTCAACAAAAACCACAGGATGTGTGCTGTAGGTGGCAAGCAGAATGGGCTTCTTGGACTGTGACTTAAGACTGTGAGGATATCGGGCTCACTCTTTAGAGGCTCTGGATGTTTTTGCTGCTTCTCCAGTGGCTGAGCACATCAATAGGCCGTCAGTGTACCAATGGCTAATTGAAGGTCTTATTTATGTACAGCGAGATGTATAACTGAGCAGCTAATGAGGATGCCTAGACAGAGTGAAGGATCGGCTTTCTGGGGATTAATGCAATCTGCTTACTGGGGCCGGAGATTGGTTTCAGCAATTAAAAAAAAAACAAAAGCAAGCGAGCCACCAACAAAATAACAAAAACGCATTTGTTGGAGTTAGCCGAAGACATAAAAACAAGAACAATAACTAGATGTGTGGTGGACATTCCATTAGAAGGCAGAGTAGAGTGAGCTTGTCATGGTCTCAGAAGTGATTATCCATGAATAATTCACAATCCATTATAAATGAAATATGTACATTTATTCAGAAACAATGGGTTGCCATGTATGCTAATTGTTTTAAGCATAGGGCATCCTGTAATGCAGTGTACATGGATGATATGAGAGATGTGAATTCTACATCTACCTGGTGTTCTCTTGCGCAGTCTTTGTTTGAGGCTGCTATCTTTGGGTCATTTGATAAGTGTCTAGCGGGTGTGAAGAGCAGTAAGGCTACATACATTGGGGAACGCTATAGCACTTTAGCGTCTGGTACGTCATTGACTCATTTGGGTCACCCTGTTGGCATCCCTTGTTAGCACTCCTTGTTACCAAACCCTTAGTAAGTCATGGTAGCATAGCAGGCAGTGTGCCTCATAGGCGAGGGGGGTTAGCCGCTTTAGCCGTTCAGTCATAACCCCAAAGTGGGGCTACCAAACTAGCTTTTTGTAGGATACCCCTCAATGTGCTTTTTGGAAAGCTTGGAGCAAGCTGAGTGGCTGATGTGAAGCTGTCCAGGTTTGTGTGAGTGGCTATTGCCTTGAGAGTGGTAGTCGATCCTTAATTGCCAGGACACCTCAGCAGCAGGGCGCTGACTTGGAGGTGGGATTCCAAGTGAGGGCTTAATTTGGGGGCGGCATGCCTTCAAGTGGGAGGAACGGCAAAGCCTAGGAACCAGACCAGGGCACCTAAAATGAGCAGTCAGCCTGGACCTTGAGAAGCCTTCATTATGTCTATAGTTGTATCTCTTAATTCAGTGTACAATTTGGAATGGTAGATATTTTGGGGGGATTGTTCAAAACAACATCATGGGAGAATAGTTTTGGTAATAATTTCTAAGACAAAATTTGTGCCATTTACTAGATAATATGATGATTTTTACTTATATTTGATGGGTTTTTTTCTAGCTGATTCCACAGTGAGAATCAGGCCAGCCCACCTGACTGGCACATTCTCAGAAGCTGGGTTTTGGCCCTGTTTTCGTGGTCTGGGGGTGAAGGTGAGCCTTTGTCAGGGTTGGGATCTTTGCTGTGTACAACATGCCTACCCTGACATCCTCGCCATGCCTTGCAGGAGCCCTTGTTTTGAGCATCTCTGTGAAAAATTAAAAGCTTGAAAAAAGAAAACACTTGCTATAGGTGTTTTTGGCTTTAAGAGTTTTTAAATAAATGTCATAAACTTATTTTTCAAAACGTTAAGACAGCGCTTAAGTGCCGTTTTCCGTTTTGTGGCTGATCCCTCAACCTCAGTGGTCTGGTGGTTTGGGTTATGTGCTCTCATGCCTTTTACAGAATGTTAAAAAAACTGCTGGGTCTTGGATGACAAATATTTCTAATAATATACCCGTTACTGTTTATCCAGCCAGTCCCAGCTGGTAGTCAAACTGGAAAATTTAAGGCGATAGCCTGTAGTGGGTCTAAAAATGCCTGCAAGGCTCTTTTGTTGTTTAGCCAAAGCTGAGCCGGTGCAATTTGTAAACATCTGCGTGTGGGATTCATATCATTGCCAGGCCTTGTTTTTATACAGTGAGTCACATTCTCAGATACAGAAAGATCAGACGCAGAGCAGCCATCCCACAGCATATTGCAGAATCATAAAACATATTTTTGTTTTACCACACAGTCCCATTTTCTGCCCAGCTGACCCGCGATTCGGACCATTCTGGTTGTATCTATGCAACTGAACTGGACCCTATAAGTAAAAGCATTAGGGATGGGACAGCATTTTTTGGGAACCAGGAAGGCGGGCAGTGGCAAGCACCTGTGAGTGCCACAGCTGTTTGGGGGGGCTTGAGGGGGCGAGAGCCTGTGTACACGGGGGTAGAAAGTTAAACCGTTGACCTTTCTAGTTTCAGTGCTTAGCCAGTCCTAGATGTGGTAACCTGGAGTTTATCTTGATAAAAGCAGAGTGCATCTCGGGGATGAACCTGACTACGCTAAATATCTAAAGCAGAAATGTTTGACTTCAGCCAAAACCTTGCACACTCCTAAATTTGCGCTGACGCTCATGCTGGCAGCTGTCACCATGGCGATGAGGCTGTGTCGATGGCAGCAGTGCTGTAAGCCCGCCATCACCCCAGGCTTGTGGTCCCCTGGCACTGCAAACGGCAGTGCAGCTGTATGATGTGACTGCCAGAGCTAAGTGGTCGAGTGCGGAGGAGGCCAGCTGTGCCTTGCTCACCACTGTGTACGTTTTTTTTTTTGCCCTCTGACAGGCGAACCTACAGCCTACTGCAGAGTTCCTGTTCAAAATTTTCCCCTTGCATTGCAGTAGCTTCTAATTTCCAATATTATTTAAAAAAATCATTTGCCTTTTGCCAAGCTGTGCCATGCTTCTGTAACTCTTTAGCAGGGTGCATGATGCCCCTGGTGGCACACTGTCCTGCCTAGACCCCAGAAAAAGGCACCAAATCCAAAGGAAAAACACTAAATGGATAGGACCCAACTCTAAGGCACTAGTCCAGCGAAGACCCCTACGAGTACCTGGCTACTTGTCAGGGAGACTGGGGGTGTTTGTCAAGCTCCCGACTGTGATCTCTGATTGGACTGGGTTGGCCTCTAATTGGTTGACGTGCTCAGGCCCCTCCCTCTGTGTCCCTCTTGATGCTTAATATAGTGACAAGCAGCGTCCCCGTCTTGCCTCTGTGAATTCTTTTGGTTGGGGTTGGGTCCAGGCAATTCGGGTGGGTGGCTGTTGGGGGCCTAAAGACCAGCTGCGAAAGACCCGATGTCATGACTGCGTAAGTCATTTCTCCGGTTACTGCCAGCCACGTTCCCAGTCTGCCTCTCCCCCTCTCCCTCCCTCTCTCTCTCTCTCTCCCACGCGCTCTCCCTCGCGTCCCCGCGTGTCGTGGTCAGGGTGCGCTCTGCCTGGCCATTCCCAGCAACCCCTTCACCCCGCTCTTATTGAATCCACAGCTGATGTCATTGGGCTGGAGTGGAGTGCGGGGAGAGCGAGTGAGCGAGAGAGTGAATAGGCGGGTGGGTGGGCGAGTGAGAGAGAAAGATAGGTGGCTTGTGAGTGGCTGACCCTCTCAGTGAAGAGGAGAACAGGCCAGGCACTGTCTGATGGGACCGGGGGGCAAGTCTCCCCCTCATTTTCCCTGCGTCCCGTGCCTCCCCGTCTGTGCGTCCATTCCCTCCTCAGCGCTCCCGGTTTGCCGTTGAAGATGGCGGGCGGTTCGCGCCACTGACGAGTCCCGCACATGGACGTGGTTCAAGGTCAGTGAAGCGGGGGGGTAACCGTTGTCGGGGCTGGCTGGCTGCTTGCTGATTAAGCTCCAGGTCTGCATGCGGCGCTTCAATAAATCCAGAGGGGCTCTTCTAGCTGCCTGCCCACCTAACCCTTCAGCTCGGTTGAGTTTAACTAGCCTGCAGTGGAAGTTCTGACCCGCTCAGTTCAGCCACCGAGTCCCCAGGTACTCCAGGCACTTTTGGTGGCTTCATGTTATGGGACCTCTGCTGTGTGAATAGTGTAGAGCGTGGAAGGTGTGAATTGGCGACCTACCTTGCCTGGCCTTTGACTCCAGTATGCTTACTTTGTATCGTAAAGCTCCCAGAAAAATTACACATTTTATTTAAATGTAACTTGAATCTCTGGTGTGGCAGCGTTCTTTTGGCATCCGGTGTGTCGCACTTGGTGCTTGGCGAGTGTTTCTCACCATCGCCAAACTCCGCCCTGTGCCAGGCGCACGCACCGGACCCCGGAGCTAAAAGGACGATTGTTCCACTCCGCCTGAGTGCTGAGGGAGATGCTTCGGTCATGTGGACCGAGTTGCCATGGAACTGGAATGTGTTGAATTCTAAAGATGTGGCTTTGACAAATGCATGTGACTTGGGGGGGCTGGGTTATTGAGGGGTGGGGGTTTGACTCTTTGGTATGTTGCCACTGGGATGACCTTCTGCTATAACTTGGCTCGTCGGATCACAGGAGAACTGCGATAAGCAGCTTGTGAGTCCCGGGACCCGCCTGTGCCCCCAAATCGCACGGCCTTGACGTGGCCTCGCTCTCAGCTTTGCAAGGCCAGATGATGTTTTCAGCTGCAGACTGCTTGTCAGCCATGGGTGGGGGTCACTTCTGACCTGCAGGCATTAGGGCCTCATTCAGCCAAATGGTGAAAGCGGATCAAAAAAAAAATCAAAATGTATACCCTCTCTGGAGAGCACTGACTTTCTGTGTTTGTTACACAGGTTAGCTGTGCGTCACTGCTGGCTAGTGAAGGGCACAGTCCTGTGTCAGTCCATGCATCGATTGGCTTATAGCCAACCAGTTACTCGCATGATAATGGCAATTGCATCAATACATAAGCAAGCAGGCAGCGCTACTTCATTAGATCAGCTTTAATTCCTGATTTTGTTCACATTTTGTTCAAATAGAGAAAAAGCTTTACTTTAAAGCTTTAGTATCTTTACTTTGTCTGTCGCCAATTTGTGCAGAAGTTTTCTGCATTAGCCAGAAAGCAGGCAGGACGCTTGGTGTTGGAGCGCCATTTTACGTCTGTTCGCGTGTTCGTTTGCGAAAGAGTGGATGGTATAGTCACAGCAGTCGGGATTGGCGGGGCACCACCCAGCAAGGCCGTTGAGAGCTCGCCTCCAGGCTGCCTGCTGCAGGTCTGGGCTGGTTTCTCGCTCCCAGTGTGTTGCCTGAGCACACGGCAGAGCCACTGGTAATGCCTGTCACACCGCAGAAACCCGTCTGACCCGAGCGGCGGTGATCCGGCAGTCAGGTATGCGGAGTGAACGGTCCTGCCCCGCGTAGTATCGCCTCGACGCCTGTGTTCTCACAAAGGTGGGGGGGGGGTAGTTTAGTCAGCGAATGACACGGTAGTAAACAGTGTTTCAAGTAAAAATGACATCACTCTAATGAAACCTGCCGTAGCCAGCTGAGATTCTGAGTGCTTCGGTGTTTTGCTTATTACGGGCTAATTTTGTTTTTTTTCAATTTCCTCCTCGGTGGTTTCTGATGCCGCACTAATGACCTCCGTGGGATCCACGTGCTGCCTGCCTTCGCCGCTTATCTCTGCGAGGTGATGTTTCATTTCCCAGAGAGCCCACTCTTCTTCAGACGCACAGAAATGAGATTTGCGTTAAATCAGTCCTGCCTTCAGCACTAAATGAGATTTTCCAGGATTGGGATGGCAGGATGATTGAATTAAACGGGCCTCCAGAGACCCTGCTGTTTACTGTCACTCAGGCCAAGGAGGCACTCTGTGTTCTCTGTGGCTCTGGATGGAGCGAGGATGAGGAGGGAGAAGGCATAGCTCCAGATGGAAGGTGAGACTGTGAGGGGGGGTCTCTGAAAGGAGGCACTCTGTGTTCTCTGTGGCTCTGGATGGAGCGAGGATGAGGAGGGAGAAGGCATAGCTCCAGATGGAAG
>JAODKM010000078.1:1458919-1504841 GCA_026780845.1 Petrocephalus sullivani
GGGGGGGGGGGGGGGGGGGGGGGGGGGGGGGGGGGGGGGGGGGGGGGGACAATGGAAAGAGCAGCAGATTGCAGAAAAACAGGAATTGGTGTCAGAGGCTGTGTGGGGCTTTTTACATCTTCAGGTGAAAGACGTCCACAACCATTCAAAATCCATGTCTGTGAAAATGCACAGCTTGCATCTCTGGCAGACGGGTCATGTGACTGTCAGCCTGACAAAATGACTGGCCATCTGTTTCATATAGTGTCTCATAGCATTCAGTGCCTTGGGATGAAATTCGCAAATGGCGCTATATAAAAATGAATTGAATTGAATCAAACTGAATGGTATTTGAGTTGTATCAGAGAGAGGCAGTGGGTGGGATGTGATGCATTTATCATTGTTCCTTCAGACACGTGGACACCGTGGGGTTCCAATGTATTGTGAAATATAATCAAGGCAGTGTTTAGATCTGGACCTTGAAGCTGCCCATCTCCAGCTGAGCGATAGTAGAGTCTGCAGTGGCTGGCCGCGGTGTTTTCATTCCTGTCCCCTGTAGGGCTGACGACAGCTGTAATAAGAGACATTCCCGACACAAAGTGAAATCGGTAGCACTGGGTTTGCCAGCTCTCCGTTTTATCTCTGCCCATATTTCACTTTCTACCCCCTAGGTGATTATCCACAAAGTATCTTTGTCCTTACCTTTGACACACACACAAAGCGATTGGCATGGGGGGACAGAGTGGCCATATTATTCCTAGAGTTCTCTTGTGCAGTAATAAGGGTGATGAATTTTTCAAGGCTGAACAGGCAAGAAATCGGGTAGCCCTTGGAACATCTAATTTCCTTGTGGTCTGGTGTCAATTATCTAGAATAAAGCTCAGCAGCACAGCGTTTCCCTCTGTCAGCAGCACGTGAGCAGCGGGAACTGTTCATGAAAGTTCCTCTGCTGTTCTCAGCCATTGCTGAGATTTTGAGCTGTACTTAGCAAACTTGATTCTTGGCTTGTCCATTTATTTATTATTTAAAGATTTATTTTACATTTTGCAATGCAATAAGCTTTTGGGGGGGTGGGGGGCAGTGGGAAATGATCGTTGTATCACTGATTAGTTAATTGTGCAAAAGTGAGGGAGCACCTAGAATGTGGACTAACCACTGTGACTGGGGTCGGTTGCTTTCCAGACTCGAGGAAGCCATCGGCACACTCCGGCGGCGCTGTGGTGGAGGTGCCCCCACACCCGGCACACACTAGCATCGCCCCCCCTGTCAATGCCAGTGTGCCGCCCCCCTACCAGCCAGTCGGCGTCCGCCACCTGGAGCATTCGTCCAGCCTGGAGGAGCCACAGGACTATGTACTGCTGGTGAACTGCGAGAGCAAGAAGCCAGACTCCAGGTGAGGCACGCGGCCCATGTCTGAGCAGATGAAATGCGGTCGCCAGGCCACAGAGGAAAGGGCCACGTCGTGATTCAAAATGGGCAAAATGCTTGCCGGCGGGTTGATCTGTTAATCCAGGTTTCTTCTGACTTGGTGCCTTTTTTTGTCTGTAAGGATGAAATGTAGGGTAAAATTTTACCTCACAGTTTTTAGCTTAATGATGTCAGTTTTCTGTGAGTCTGGCCTTATATGTTCCATAGTGGCTTTTGAACAACACACCAGGGGTGCAATTTTGTACAGGATTGTGTAAGGAGTGCATAGCCCAGCCCCCATCCCCAACCATAAACTCCTCTGTCTCCTCCATGTCATCGCTGTAGTTCCCCGGGACATGGGGACCAGGAGTACATGCTCCTCGAGCAGTGTGAGAGCAGGAGAGCTAGCCTGTGAGTGTGCTGTGCTGAGTAGGGAGCAGGGTGTGTGTCTGCGTGTGTATGCGTGTGGAGTGATGTGCACACTTACATGATGCCTCTTACAATCAAATGCTTATGGTTTTATACACATGCAGAGCAGGGCTGATTTTTACTTTGACATACATGTGCAGGCATGCACTCACAATGATGCTTTCACAATTGCACATTTAATCAATGACATAATTGCATGTGCTCAGTGACACAGTCTCACTCCACACACAAACGGGAATCCCATGCATGACCCGGGTACCAATTAATAAATGAAGCGTGCCTTCTAGTTGTTTTGCACTCTCAGTAACAGGATGGCTTAACCTTGTTTTTGATGGTTCCCAATGGGTGAAACCAGCTCATTTTTGACTGCATGTAATAATTGCACATTTTCTCAAATCCTGGTTTAGTTAATGTGATCCTGTGAAGACTGCACTGCTGCTGACAGTAACTGAAAAGCTGTCCAGCTGTCACTCATGGTCCGTTTTCCATCTTCTTCCCAGTAGGCCCGTAATCGAGCTGTCTAAATCCATGTCCATGGAGACGGACTGCAATGATAACGTCCCCACTCACAGGACCATGAAGCCTTCAAACTCCAAGCATGGCTCTGTGAATGGCTTTTTCCCACAGCCCGCCGCCATCTATGACTCTCCACCCCCCCGCGCGGCATCTCTGTCCGTAGACACAGGCCTGTATTTGTTGCCACGCAGTTACTCTCAAGACACTGTGCTATTGCCCAAGTCGGCGACCTCCTCCTCGCCACCCATGCCAGGGGCTGAGTCAGTAGGTGAATTGCGTGCCTGCGGCGGGCCCCAGCGCCGGGAACCTGTGGAGGCCCGTCTGCGTCAGGTGTCCCTCAGCTATGACATCCCCCCCACACCCGGGAGCAGCAGCACTTACCAGGTACCCAGGACAGTCGGACCGGAGGGGGCTGCATCCGGACACTCAGACGTGCCACCGCCCCGCCCCCCAAAACCCTCCCCAGCTGCTACCGCTCCACCTGAACGTTCTCCAACGGAAACATACGCCATCCCACGTCCGGTATCGGAGACAGAGAGCAACTACTGCATCCCCACTGGGGGTAGAACTCACCACAGCAACACCATCAGCGTAATGGATTCTTCTCGCCTCAGGAAAGGTCAGTGCCTTCATTGGTCCACCCCAATTTGGCCACTCGCTCGTCTCCATGGCCCCGCCCCTTGCCTCTCTGCTTCCATTGGTTGCACCTGGCATGCTGTCATTGGTCCTACCCCCCATTTCCTCCTGTGGGCTTTTGCCTCAAGTATCTTCATCCCACACTGGACATACACTAAGCGTCAGGAACGTGACTGCTTTCAGATGCACACATGCATGCTCCATTCTGTGTCATACCCTGTCAGTACAAAGCCCTTGTGTCAGTGTCTGGGTGTCTGGCAAGAAATTTTAGGAAAGTGGAAGAAACAGCATGACGATATGCTCGATGCAGCCTTATACCCCAGGCCTAGTATTTAATCACAGAAGTAAACTTTTCTGTTTTCTGATGCCTTAATTTTTCATCCAAGATAGGCCTGCCTAACAGTTCACCCAGTGTTTATATTGTCCGTTATAGTAGCCCTGTATGAAGAAAATGAAGGCGTATGGCTTCAGATAGCTCCCTCTAGTGGTTACATACAGTAAGATGCGGCTGTTTGCTCTTAGCAGATAAATGACAGAATTTTATTTTGATAGCTAAGAATAAATGGAAGAGCAGAAGAAGCTGAAAGTTGTCATTTTCCAAGACCTTCCCAGGAGTTGGGACTACTGGAAGTCCAAATCTAGCAGATTTCATGTGTGAAATCTGAAACGAAAAATATTTATCTGAACATCAAAGCTTCTGAGCTTGCCGGCTGGACACCCAGGTACAAATCAACACCACCATTAGATAATACTGAAAAACTGATACTAGACAATATAATAGACAGCACAAGACAATTTCAACATTTCCCTGCAAATGTGCATGGAGCGCTAATGATTGGCCGATACCAGACCTAGAATAATCCATCTCTCTCACGTAATGTTTGGACGAGGAATCCTCTGTATGTTTGAACCGAGTCAGTAACCACTGACATGTAGTTGGCCAGCTGTTGTGTGACCAAGCCTGGGGAGACCACACAAGGAGCACGTGCCAATGGCATCGCACCCACCAGCAAGCTGGTCACCTCGTAGTCTACACACTGATGCCTGTGCCAGATGGCATGGTGCACCTGGGGTGGGAGGCCACTGCTGAAGACTGTTTTCATCCCCAGTGTGTTTGCATCAATTCTATGCTTATTATAACTGGAGGGAGAAGCATCTGTGCCTTGATTTAATACAGTATCCATTTAGACACTAGAAAATGATTTAATCTCAGATCTGTTTCCCAGTTCAGTCCTGTCGTACTTCTCGCACATAACATGTGCTGACAGTGCTACCATGGCTGCCTCAGGATCTGGTCATTATATAGCAGTCTTGAGCAATCGCTTTCAGAATGTCTTGATTTTTCAGTAAAACAAAACCTACAAAAAAGCTGACCATGCTCTTCCCACTACTCATCCCTAAACACAAGCTTCTGCTTTTATACCAACCATTGTGGATCACCACTCACCTGGGGGGTGAATGGTGCCACTGAGTTCAGCACTGAGAGGGGAGTGCTTTACCAGAAGCACCATTCCTGGAATGAACTCAGAGGGTATCATAAAATTCACTACCTGTCTGGTTTTAGGGCCTCTCATTATGGCACTGTTATTATTTAACATCGGCCTCTTTCCTCGTACCCTTGTAAGACCCATTAATAATTTTGCAGAAAAAATGCATGGCGTTATTGGAATAATCCCCTTCAAATAAAATGCAAACACCTGTTTACAGTGGCGGTACTGAATGATTAAATTATAGATTGAATGACACTGGCAGGGTCAGCTTAAACAACAGCTTGGCGTCAGGGTGGACTAGAAAGACTGGATTCATGAATAGCAACTGCATATTTGCAAGACAAGCATCAAGTCATGTTTAAGATTGAGCTACAAATAAAAACTTCCATTCAGGGTCATTAGTTCTGGACCCGTTCATATTTGACTCTACGGGCACAGATGGCTTTGACTGAGATTCAAGTAGAAACCAGGCAGTTCTCAAGATGCACCCTGTGCTGTTTCATTAATTCCCAAGCTTGCTACAGATAAACGATCTTGCTCCAATGAACGGGTTTGACTGCTTGTGTTTGCTGATCGGGTCATGTTTCACATGGTTTCCTAGAGGCATGATTTTCCAGGAAGTTACATGTTTAGTCTTGTGCCTCTTGTGACTTTACTTTGCTGGGGATTTTGTCTTCCTTCAGACATTTGTAGTTGCATCTTTAGCCATAGGTTTAGGCTGGTGTTTGGTCCTCAAGACTTGCACAATGAGTGTCAAAATTACACCCACCTGTTACACTTCTACACATTGTTTACAAGCTGTACTACAGGGAAACTTTGTAAGTTTAGAAGAGTACAAATTACAAAGAAAGGTGTGAAAGAGGTGGGGTATGCGTATATAATGGTATATTTATACAGTTATGCCTTTTCCAGATTATGGATCCCAGGATTGCTATGACATCCCAAGAATTCCGTCAGATAGAAGCAGCTCGTTTGACTTCAATGAAAGCTTAAATGGCAGCTTTGTAAGTCTTCTTTTTAATGTGTTAAGAGTTTTTTACAGTTGTGAACGATTACCCTTCTGTAATTGGAAGATTTTCTTTCTTTCAGTAACAGTTCTGTAAGCTTTTTCTTTTTTTTTTGGTGTGCTTATAGCACATCCCAATGATGCCTAGACGGAAATGGTGGCCTTTGCTGTTACTCATTACTGTGATTTTTGTCATAAAATTGCAGCAATTTACACAGTTTTGTCATCCTTTTTACTGAGTACAGAAGAGCAGTCGCATGATTGCGGCGAGCAGCACTTCGATGGAGGAGATGGATGAGAACTATGTGCCCATGAGTGCCAACTCGCCCTCCCATCATCAGATGGGGAGCATGGCTGAGCTCATCCATGAGGCCAACTATGTGCCCATGACACCGAGCACAGCCGAGTTCTCCTTGGGCAAGCAGGTTCCCCCACCAGCACACATGGGCTTCCGCACCAGCCCCAAGACCCCGCCGCGGCGGCCCATGCTAATCAGTGATTGCCAGCCCCCACCAGTTGACCGCAACCTTAAACCAGACCGGAAAGGTGAACTGGGCAGACGGGGCTTTGTGTGCGCAAACAGGCTGTTTGCTAAGGTTGTTTGTCGAAAGAGTTGTGTGTGCCTGAGTGTAAGCATGTGCCTGTGCCCTTTTGAGATGATGCTGAAATGATGCTGAATGTTTCTGCATGACCAGCAATGTGCCTGTTCGGTCAAAATGGCTGCTTTTCCACTCTCCATTACGCTCTATAATCTGCTTTCATGAGTGTCTGTGTTTGGGTCAGCCAACATGATAGGAGGTCTTGAATTCGAACTAAGGTAAAAGTAAATGGACATACAGCCATTTTTTAACTATTCTTAACCTCTTCAGTGTAAGTCACCATACAACCTCTTCCTATTGGTTCAAGCTGGTACTAAAAATGGTGGGGAGGGGGGGCTGGGCTTTGTGGGGAATGCTGAAGCAACCATTTTTAGCATCTCGGTAATTTGTTCCTTTCGTTGGCACCCGCTGCGTGATAACCCCCACCCACTCACCCAAACCTTCATTCCCATTGTTACCCACTGAATGGGCCCCTTTGATTACACATTCACCCTGCGTGTTTCAGCGGAGGATGGGGCGGGTCCATAACAGGACTGGCACAGGAGAGGCACTTGATTTGATGTCCTGGCATAAGCGAAATGGGCCTGCTACAGGCTTCAGACTGAGGGATGCATCTGAACTCCATTCATCTGCCAGTTTTTCTTTTCGGAATGGCATTCACTGTAAAACAGATATTGGAGATTGGGATGGAAATTATAAAAAAACACCTACAGTACATTGTATGGTGAAGGGACAGGTATAGACTCATTACCCACAAAACCTGTGCTCCCTCTTTCTTTCATTGTCTCTGGTCCATGAAAGAGTGCTCTCATCTTCCACCTGGTGGTCAGGAATGCTTCCTTCTGCCACTGTTTTTCTGTGCAAGACTAAGCTTAAGGCAATGTTTCTCAAGCCAGTCTTTGGGGACCATCAGACGGAGTTGGGGGGGAGCAAAAACATGGACCGTCTGGGGGTCCCCGAGGACTGGTTTGAGAAACACTGGCTTAAGGCATGTTTCCACATCTCGCTGCTATGGGGGGGGGGGGCACTTCCCCCTTCTAGTTTCTGTTTTTGTTGCTTGTAATATAGCTTAACATCCTGTTCACCAAGCTAGCATCATACATAGTTAGTAGTCTGTTCTATCCATTTGCTTTGCATGGAGAGGTGGGTGAGATTGTGGGTGAGTTTTGGTTAAAAACAATGTTCTTTTCTTACCAATCAGGTCAAAGCCCAAAAGTAAGGGTGAAACCAATTGGTTTAGAGCGAAGTGATTCACAAACCATAGGTGAACTCCCCGGACGCCGTAAGGGTAGGTAGACCGCTCTGTTTTTTAAATAAGTATTCTGACAGTTTCTGTTTTTGCAGTTTGTTCATTTAACTCTTTAAATATGGATCGGTCTTTCACTAATTTAAGTCAAGTCTCTGGAGGTCTCCTTTGTTCTGTTCATGTGTACATTTCTCTATTTGTGCTTGCTTTCCCATTTCATAATATACAGCTCCGGAAAAAATTAAGAGACTACAGCACAATCAATTTTTTTTTTTTTTTATCTGCATTTTAAAATCCTGGTTTAATCCTGATTCTGCTGGCAGTATGCTACACTGAGCGGCATGTTGTTTCCAGGTTCAACGTTTCTAAGACAGCAGTAGCCTACACAAGAACAATGTGAAGCAGGTCACACTGGGAATGACCAGAAACCAGCCAGGTAATGGGTGGAAGCGACTTTATAATGCCAGAGATTATCGTCAACTTATCCAGCAGTGCCTCATGAATCGGAGGATGACATGACCTTCATAAGGAGTGGGAAACATTACGTGGTGTGAAGTGCACTGTTAGGACAGTTAGTATCAGGCTCCTAAAAGCATGACTGGAGGTCTCATAAAGCAAGGAAGAAGCCCTTAATTAAAGAGAAACCGAAGAACCAGGTTGCAGACACAGATGCAAAACCATAAATTGAGAAATGAGTGAAACAAAAAATTGTGATGTGGTCTCAATTTTTTCCGGAGCTGTATATACACACACTGTCAAGGAGCACTTGGTGGATTTTAGACCCACAGGTTTCTGATGCCATACTCCTCTTCGTGTCTGATGAAAGACACTTTTACGGCTTTTTCCTGCATCGGCTGAAGTTGGACCACAAGCACTGTGCCTCTGCTAAACATAAGCGCTGTGCTCATTATATATGTTCCTTTAGCAGAGGCGAAAAGCGTTATCAGACAAGGCAGACTTGTTGGGTGCGTGTGGGCACTGGTGCATTTTGAAGGGTTTACTTTACAAGGCCACTTGACTGTCTGTCATTATCAGTCCTGTTCGTTTTGTGTGATGAGTCACACCAGATGGTGCGTGTCATTTAGCACGCCAGATATTTATCCAGAAATATGACACATTGCACCCTGTTAGAGAGTCGTTGCATCTGGATGCCTTCCAACCGCAAAGTGATAATTGCCAATAACGATGGGAACGTGTTAGGATCCTGAATCACGTCTCATGGCCATTTTCATTTATTCGTGATCCAGTGTCAGTTTTCCAGCACCCCGCAATTCCTGGTTTTTCATTGAGCCAGTGAGCAACGTCACTTCTGTAGTCAACTGTTTGGACATGCAAGGCTGTAATTAAAGCAATGAGCCATACAACCATAGACACATTGAGAAATGTACATGCCAGCCGCACGAGATCTAGGACATACATTTTAATCAATCATCGTTACAAAGGCTGAAGCTACTATTAACATAGCAAAACAGCTTGTTATATATATGGTATATATATTGAGGAAAAAGTAAAAACTTTTTTAAATCTAATGCTTATACTGTACTGGATTCAGTACAATATGTTTATACAACCTGTATTAAAACTTGTATCAAAGCATTTAGGTTCTTATGTGATGAAATGCTGGTCAGTGCCTTCTAGTGAGCCATGTGTCTCAGCCATTTGTTCACCGACAAGTTTTTTTTTTTTTTTTTTTTGCGCTGTGGACGTTTGTCTTGGTCAGGTCTTATTGAGTTGTCTCTTTTGTTGATACATTTTGCTATTTCTATTTATTGCTTTATCTTTTACTCTTAACTTTATATTTGTTTGATCTCAGCTTTACATTATTTACACTTCCTTCTTTCCATTTTAACGGTTTACATTTTTGTCTTGCCTTAGTGGATTTTATTGTGCAGCTCTTTGGTTGAAACCGTGTCTTTTAAATGTGCTATATAAATAAAGAAGACTTGACTCGACTACATTTACACTTATTCATAGAACACTATATACAGAGGCCCACATAATGTAACTGCCCAGGTAGTACTATCAGTAGTAAAAGTCTGTATCCCTTCTACAGTTAGACCAGCGCCCTTGGAGATAAAGACCCTGCCTGAATGGGAGGAGCTGCCAGCCCCTGTCCACTCCCCCGTGACCAGGTCATTCGCTCGGGAGTAAGTGTCCTGTGCCTTTGGCATGCTTTGGGATGCCGTGTGACGTGACCCTGCACCACTGCATGCTCACCATCATCTCACTCATTTTCTATAATGCACTCGCTCATTAGTCTGGGAGCTGTCCAAGCCATGCAGCATCACCAGAATACAGCAAGCAATGCCTGCAACTGCCAGTACCAACCACTGTACTTGGTATACCTACAGCTGTGCTTCAGGTTACCTAGTGAGTTTGTCTCAGATGACTAGAGGTGGCGAAAAGAGTGATTGGCGAGATGGTGGAATGTGAGCCACTCTGGTGGCCACTCTGTGTCACTGCAGGGACTGTGCCACTGTTACCAGAGCTGTGTGTGTGCCCATTTGAGCATGCATGTGTGTAAACCTTGTCCTGATGATCAGTCCCTCCAGGTTCCCTATGCCTTCGAGACCTCCGTCGGTGCACAGCACCGCCTCCAGTGACGAGTCCGAGGAGTGTGAGGAGAATTATGTAGCCATGTACAACTCTAGTATGTCTTCAGATGATCCAGTATGTAAACCAAGCTCCACAATTACTCTTTTTTTACCGTTTCTGTTTAAATTTGAATTGCTTTTATCAAGGTTGTATCGAGGCTAATAATTTTCTTGTGGATACACTGGAGCTGCTTACATCCAAGTTCAGCTTCTATAAATGTAGGGTTTTATCAGAGCCAGGTTTCCGCTTCTAGTACATGCTTGATTAAACATCAGGGAAAATAATGGTACGATGAGTTTCTTGAGTTAATTCTTTTAGTGACTGCTCAACTAACCTCCTATGAGATCATATAGCATACTTCTCATTACTACAGTTGGCCCTGTACAACTGCTGGGAAGCCAGCTGTTTGGCAGTATAAACCAACGTAGGGATTCTTGACAATCTGAAGTCGTTTCATTACAGTCCTCCATGCTCATGTCAGAAGGGCTCCTCCCACTTCCTCTCCTCCTCTGCGTATTCCCATTTCTATTTTACTCACTTTTGCCCTCCTACCCAAGAATTTGTTTTTTTGGAGAAATCCAACTTGACCCTTCCCCCCTGATTTATCTGAATTTTTCAGGGTCCCTTTAACTTTTCCCCCTCCTTGTTTCCATGGACCCCTTTCATGTTGCAACTCAACATAGGCCCTGTAAATTAATTTTAATAGAATTCCTCTTTAATGCACTGTTGTTGGATAATCAAAGTTGTGATTTTTTTTTTTTTTTACCATGCCATGTACTTACTGCAGAAGAACATGTTTGCCGTGTTGGATGAAAGGGGTCTCTAACAGCCTGTGTGCATGTTCTCTTTGAAGTGGCATCAATCCCTGCTACCATTTCCTGGACCTTTTGTTAATTTGCTTATCTTTTTTTCCCCCCAACATCTGTGTTTTCCCTCCCTTTTAGTCATCTGCCCCCTCGTTTCTGTACTCCTCTCCCATTGTGTCCTGACCACCTGCTCCTCTCCTTGCTGTCTTCCTGCTATGTAGAGAGGAGTCCTTCTACTGCACGGTACCTATCACCCCCGTTAAGAGGGAGGTGTCTGGTCTTGACACGCTGGAGGAGGTGAGGAGAAGGCTCCCACAAGGAGCAGTTAGTTCCCAGAGACCATTTGGGTCCCAACGGGGATTTTTGTCTTTGTAGAGCCTGCTGCTCTGGAATTCCTTGTAATCCTAGTTTGTTGTTCATTTGGTCTAACTACCCATGTGGGACAAAAAGAGCTAGCACCTTGTCAGCAAGAAGAATTATAATGGATATTGGCTAAATCTTCTTCATTCAAAGCCTGGAGAACATTTTAATGGAATAAGTGGATGTATCAAAAAGACACGCCAACAAAAGCGTTTTTTCCGGCCCACATTTCACATATGAGTGTCATTTAAATCCTTTATAGTCATCTCCTCTTCCTGGTAGTCCTCCATCATTGTAGATGCATTGCCATTCTTTTTTAAGATGTACCATGCTTGGGTTGGTTGATTCTGGGATCCAGTGAGTTTTGACTATGCTCCAGTATGCTTCCTGTACTGAGCTTGTCTCCTTGCTTTCAGAGCATGAAGCTTGGTCCTCAGATGAGCACTGATGGAGGTGGCAGCCCAATGACAAAGACCAAACCAGACAAGCAGGTGGAATATCTTGACTTGGACCTGGATCCTGGCAAATCCACTCCTCCACGAAAGGTATGCCACTGTGAGAATGATATTGTGGGTTTTAAAGGTCCTCTTTAAGGCTTTAGGCAGCCACATGAAAGATCTGATGGGGAGACTTGTGGTGGTCAATAACCAAAACCATGGAGTGTAACTATAGGCACAGTCATCCAATGTGGAAAATGTTTTCCATTCCAGAAAAAGAGCAACGGGACAGTCAGCAGTGTTTCGGATGAACGTGTGGACTATGTGGTGGTGGACCAGCAGCGGACGCAGGCATTGAAGAACACAAGAGAAGCCTGGAATGACGAGAGGCAGTCCACAGAAACGGAAATTCCCACCAAGGGCTCCAAGTGACAGCTTCATATCTGGGACGCAGCTCCTTATCTTCCCCCACCCAACCCTTGTATCCATGTGTTCCCCATGACCCCTCTGTGGGACAGAGCCTCCCCTCCTCATGTCAAGTGCCTCATTCTGTTTACGCTGCCAACTCCCCAGATGCACTGCCTTTTTGAACTGTGGTGCCAGGAGTCCCTGGTGCAAGCAGGAACTGTAAAGAACTTTGTGCCATTCTGTTATGTGGGACATGTCTGCTTGTTTTTGTTTGGCCATAACTACAGGGGAAGCCTTTGTAAATCCTGTCATTACTTTGTTACCTTTGGGCTTTATTTTTTTATTTCACACTTTCCTGTTGAAGTAAAAGTTCACCTAAATCACACCATTTCATCACTATGTACACCAAGGTTTCTCTTTTGTTTGCAATAGTAACATTTTTGGTTACTTTTATTATACATTGACACACATTTTCTACTTTTGATCAGGGTGATTTTTTTGTAGATTCAGATTTAAAAATTCCTGCTTTCATCATTCTATAGGTTCTATTTACATGCAGGCATGGGTTTTGGCCTCTTAAACACAGTGAATCTGCAGACCATCATCCTCCCTGGCTTTCCCACAGCGCAAAGTGCACGTCTGTGCTGTACAAAGTGCAAGTAGTTAAAAAATGTGTTGTGCATATGAATGTCCTTTGTTTGAATATCATGCTATGTGAAAGCGACAGTGTGTGTGTTCTGCAGGATAGAACACAACACGTTTTGAGATGGTCACTATGGAACTAAACCATCAGGAAAAGGGTGGACTCTATTACTGTGACAGTTTTTAATGGGAAGATTTTAGACTTCCTGTTAATTATGCAAGGTATCAAACTCTAAAGTATAGTAAAACAAATCAGGTACTCATTGAAATACTAACTTTGATATCAATTGTAATTTATTTTTTTTACCATTCATTTTAACAGTAGAGGCAACACGATTCACTCACTGCTCTTAAATTCTCATGATCAGTAGGAAATTTAGTCATACTTTTCATGGAAATGTTGCTTTTTCTGCAAAGTAATGCATTTCTGAAACATACCAGTTTTATTTTTGCTAAAGGAATTGATTCTTAGTTTTCCTTTTTAACTGGCTTTCCAATTCATTGCATATTTTCTAAAGAGTATAATTTATTTTTAAATTGATATAGTTTTCTTGGGACTGACTGCCTTATCGACAACTTTATAAGTCTTGTAAATATGACAAAACATTTTATGTATACTTTTAGTACTTGAGAATCTTAATGTTTGTGTATGAACTAGTTGAACTAACTTTTCCATCCTTGAACTTGTCTTTGATGAGGAAATCTTTGCTGTATATAATTGCTGCATTGTTCTTGCATGTACCACGTGTTGAGGTGCTTATGCTATTCCTGTTTTTCCTCCAGAAGTCTTTTTGCAAGACAAACTCCAACTCCTCGATGCTTAATCTTTTTTTAATGAATCGAAAAAGAAACATTTTAAACTAAATAAAGACCATTATATATCATGAACAGTTATTTCTGTTTCAGCCATAGTTTGAAATGAAGGTGCCGGGGGGGGGGGGTGTATATGCCGGTTTATCACTGATTAGAGATTATTTTCTACTAAGTTTACACTTCTGTGTTAGACTACAGGAAGCCATTTACTGAGACGGAATTGATTAAACTGAGGGGGAAATCGTAGGAATAACAACTAGTTAAATCCGAAATACTTGTCCTTTAAGTACTTTTTCTTTTTAAAGCCGACTAATTTAAAGCTCATGTTGAGTAGAACATTACTTACACTTGTTCGGTACTTTTGTCTTCCTCGATCTATTATGGAGCTCTTCTGTGATTATTTCCTTAGCGGAAGAGTGGAAACGTACGTGTATAACTGCTCTGCAGAATCCAGTCACTGCACTTTGTCTACCCTGGGTTGTTTAAATATGTAAAGTTGCGTTCTAAAGTGATTTCGTAATTACGTTTCTGGTTATAGTTCCGGTTCCAGTAATAATTTCGTACTGGTTTAATTGCGCGCCAAATGCAAGAGCGACCCTCCTCCTGGGAAACTCGCGCCAAGCCCGCCAGTAGAGGTGCCGCAAACTCTCGCGATATTTCGTCACGGGACCACAGCGCCGAAGTCGGGCTCGCCGCAGAGAGCGTGTGTCGGCGTTGCGGAGTCCTGCCCTCCGCGGCTAGTCGGCTAACAGCACCGCTCTGGGTACTTTCTCCCCAGTACTGCCCATCGACTTCGACGTGAAACCTAACGCCTGGGGTTACATAAGCAGGCTGTGGGGTCCATAGAGAGATATATACCTAAAAGAGGGAGGAAAGGGGAAGACGACGGAGCCGAGAATGTCGGATACTGAGCGTAACCTGGCGGAGCGGCTGGAGCCGCAGGCCGAGCGGAACGAGCCCGACGCCGGAGCAGAAGAGGCGGTAAGGCGTAGAGTAGCCCGAAAGTGTCGCCCTTCGGCCGCGGGATGCTGGGGGCTTCTCTTTAGTGCGAGTAATGCCCGGTTCTCGGGCGAAGGCGGGCGGCCTCGCCGCCCAGTTTGACGCTTTAGCCGAGGAGTCAAACTTTTAGTTCGACCCGCGGGCCGGTTGCCGTTAGCGGCCGGGTTTGTGCCGCGCATGTCGGCGCACGGCCGGGCTTTCTGCCCGGCGCCCAGACAAAGTGATGGGAGTGTAGATCATCCGGCGGGTCCGGCTAGCGGGAGAAGCGCGCTCGCTGCCGACTGGGGCGCCGCCTCGGGATGGATGTCCGCTAGGCGCTGCGGGCTGCCTTCGCCGGACCATCGGCCAGTACCGCAATGCCTCCGTCCCGTACTCAAAATGCCCCCTTTGGCGAGCTCGCCATTAGCCGGCCGCCACCCGGCTAAGGGCCCGCGTTTGGGTAGCAGGTTTGGGGGCTAGGCTAGCGCCGCTTTGGCCTGCTATCCGGAGGACCGGGAGCGGAGGTGGCCTGTAATCGCGGCGGGAATGAATGCCCTCGCCTTCTCCTTCCCCGCCATGTATTGTTGGGCTGATGTTTTTTTTCCATCATTTGTGTGGACGCACATGGGAAGCGAAGGTAGGAATACGTCACCAGCAGCCCGCCCCCATGCCTAACTGGACGCCCCCGCCGATCGGAATGCACCAGCTCGTTAGTAAATCTTAACCACTTCTGGATTATTACCTTATGCGTCTCGAGCCTGATGTCACATTTACCTGTACCGACGTCTTTTTTCTTCAGTGCTGGAGTACAATGGCATCTTCAAAACCATCGCTTGGTTTTGTATGCATAGCAGCCTGCAGTAATATCCAGCCACGCGTTTCTTGTGGGCCCCGTCGGATGGTTTTTGACTACACGCCACAGATATTGTTCTTTGCATTGCAGAGTTTGCTGCCTTGCCAGTCTTTTAGTTTTGGATAGTTATGCCACACTGGGTGCTGTCCCCTTTTGTGCAGCATTTGTGGTTTGAAGTACCTGTCACATTCAAAGTATTATTGAAGATTCTGTGATGTAATTATGGTGGCAGGTCAGTAATGATCAGTAATGATTTCACTATTATGCCTTTGTGCAAGGCCCTTTACCCCTGGTTGCTCCAGGCACTGGCTGACTCTGTTTTCTCAATGTTGCATGTACATTCCTCAATCCAGCGATGCTTTGTTTTTTAAAAGGGATTGCAAATTTCTTTTTAAGGATGAAGAACCTGGAAAGAGTTGTGATGATGAGTTTTTTCCTTCCATACAAGAGACCAGAAGTCTTCCAGGCTATGAAGAGAAAATGGTAATCAGTAGTGTAATTCTGGTGCCCAAAATTATCTGAGCTGTATTTGTTTTGAGCTGGTTGGATTGGTGAGCCAGAATGAAGATTTCCTTTATATAAATATTATATATAAGCCATTCTTTAAGCAGTTAGTGAAATTTGCTTTGGTTATTTTGATGTATTTAAATTGCTGGATTCGTGTGCGATTCAGTGCCCTTGCAGATGTAAGTGTGATGCTTTACTTTTCTGTTTTTCAGCAAACAGATCGCACTAACAGATTTGAGTACCTGCTGAAGCAGACAGAAGTGTTTGCTCACTTCATTCAGCCTGCAGCTCAGAAAACTCCAACCTCCCCTTTGAAGATGAAACCAGGTCGTCCACGTATCAAGAAGGATGAGAAACAGAACCTCCTGTCAGCAGGAGAGTAAGTATACAATGTGTTTTTGGACAGGCCTCAGACTCAGATCATATCCTTGGCACAACCTCAGCAATCTCCTAGGTGGTCCCTGTCTTGCCAAAACGGCACCATTATTTTACTTATTTACCCCCTGTAGCAACCGCCATCGTCGCACAGAGCAGGAGGAGGATGAGGAGCTCCTGAATGAGAACAGCAAGGCCACCAACGTCTGCACCCGTTTTGACGAGTCCCCTTCCTGTGAGTTCTTATGCCTTAATTCTCAGTGATTGTTTGGGGAATCATCCTTCAGGTTGTATTCCAGGTGTCCTTACCTCATGCTTATTGCCCTGGTGGCTTTTTTTTCCACAGATGTAAAATCTGGAAAACTGAGGGACTACCAGATTCGTGGGTTAAACTGGCTGATTTCGCTGTATGAGAATGGAATCAATGGGATCCTTGCTGATGAAATGGTATGTATCAGCGTTAACATATTAGAACTGTGCAGTAAGTTTATGTGCTGCCAATATTGAGATTGAAGTTGTGGCAGTTTTAAATGTATATTTCCATCTTTCTCTTGGTTGTTCTGTCCCTCAGGGTTTGGGTAAGACTCTGCAGACCATCTCCCTGCTTGGTTACATGAAGCATTACCGGAACATTCCTGGGCCCCACATGGTGCTGGTCCCCAAGTCCACACTGTGCAATTGGATGAACGAGTTCAAGCGCTGGGTGCCATCACTTCGTGCCGTCTGCCTCATTGGAGACAGAGACCAAAGGGTGAGCAGTTGGGATCTCTCATGATAAGGCATCAGGATTTCTCCCTTTGCTTTTTAACATAATTGTTAAAAAATATGTTGTTAACATTACACAGAAAAGCTTGCGATCTCCAGGCTTTTGTAAACTCTTGCATGTTGTTGTTTTTTTTTTTTTCTTTTTGAAGACTGCTGGCATTGCTGGTATGTTAAAAGAAGTTTTAGTTTGTTTGGAATGTTAATTTGTTCAGCTGGTACTACTTGGATGGGTGTCTTGGTGGCACTGTTGCCTCACACATCTGGAACCAGTCTCCGTGTGTGGAGTTTGCATGTATTCCCCATGCCATCATGGGGTTTCCTCCAGATTCTCTGCTCCCGCCCCCCACCAGTCCAAAAACATCTTAAAGTAAATTGGAGTTGCCTAATTGTCCGTAGTTGTGAATAATGTTTGTGCCGTGTGATGGGTCCTCTATTCTCCCAGAGATACTTTGGAGGTACTTTGCTCAAAAGGTAGTTTTATAAATATTAATGCTTTAATTCTGTGATTCTATATTTACTGTTGACCTCTAGACATGAGTTTTTAGAGAGCCTGTTGTCAGTTCTGTTTTTGCATCAACAGCCTGACCTTTAGGAATTTAATTTAGTCAACATTATGGAATGGCTGTGCCCTTTCGTTGTTGCCAGACCGCATTTATACGAGACGTGCTCCTGCCGGGAGAGTGGGATGTGTGCGTGACCTCATACGAGATGCTGATCAGGGAAAAGGCAGTGTTCAAAAGGTTTAACTGGAGGTACCTGGTCATTGACGAGGCTCACCGGATTAAGAATGAAAAGTCAAAGGTGAGATTGATAACCGACAACTTATTGAAATCTAAAGAAACTCGACATGAAGACAAGCCTTATAACACTGTTCCTTGAGTTTTTCAATGTGCAACTTGTTTAGATTTTAAGCAGACTTTTGGTATTTCATTTAAAGCTCTCAGAGATTGTGAGAGAGTTTAAGACCACCAATCGTCTGTTGCTGACCGGAACACCACTGCAGAACAACTTGCATGAGCTCTGGGCTCTGCTGAACTTCCTCCTTCCAGATGTGTTCAACTCCTCGGAAGTAAGAGCTCTGATATTGTAGATCAGTGTGTTTAATGTCTGAGGAACAGGAGATCATGTGCTGTTTTCAAGAATATAGAGTGCTACTAAGAAACCCTCTAGCCATTCACAGTGATTTAATGCTGGAAATGATTTCATTATCAGTACAGATAACAAAAGTTTTCAATACAGATACGACCTATATATAATAAATGTATGCATTTGCGTTTTACTTGGGCTAACCTGTCCTTTTTTCCCTTAAGGATTTTGATTCTTGGTTTGACACTAACAACTGTCTGGGAGACCAGAAACTAGTGGAACGCTTGCATATTGTAAGTAGGATACACTGCTTGTGCAAATTTTTTTCCACTCATTATTTGACACTGTGTACCTTGAGTAACCAACCTAATTTTTTATCATCATACATTACAAACTAGGTTTTGCGGCCCTTCCTGCTTCGACGTATTAAAGCTGACGTGGAGAAGTCCCTCTTGCCAAAAAAAGAGGTGAAGATGTATGTAGGCCTCAGCAAGATGCAGCGAGAGTGGTGAGCACCCTGCTTGGCGTTCAGTGGACAATGGGTGGCAAAGTATTCAATTCAATGAATTTTTATATAGCGCCCTTCACAACAGTCGTTCCAAGGCGCTTTGCATAGGTGTTTTGTGATTCATTGCAACGTCAACAAGAGAGAATAATACAAAACAGGGATAAGGAAAGAAGAAATAATGACAATGGAAGTGAGGAGCCAAGACCTCCCTACTAGGGAGAAAAACAAAACCTCTGGGGGTCTTAGGTCAACTGGCTGCCCATCATAAATTTGGGGTTTTTTGGGATATTGGTTAACTATTTTTTTTTTATTTTATGTTAACATAAATTTCTCACAAACCTGCCTACAAGTGATTTAAAAACGTATATTGGTGTATAAATATAATATATGCAAGGAATAATCATTAAAATTGCAAAGTTATCCAAGCCTTTTCCCTATGCCCTTTTCCCTAAAAATGTTTTAGCAAAACTGCATGTACATAACATGCGATGTTTAGATTTAATATCCAACATCATCCAGCTGCATACTACAGCCATTGTTCAAATTCAGAACAAAGTGCCCCGCCTCACGTTGTCCTTTTATTCAGCGCCGGTACCAGTTTTTACACCAGTGGAAAACCAACACAAAAGAAGTACCGACCTTTTGGTGCCTTATTGAGGTACCGAAAGTACCAAAAGTATGGTACTTGCTGCAGTGGAAAATTCCCTATGTCTCCAAGTGAATTGTGCGGCATGTTATTTCTCTTAGACCTGTGTGAGGAAAATTCATGGTTTGTCGTCTTCTACCTCATCAACCTGCAGGTACACCAAAATTCTGATGAAAGACATTGACATTTTAAACTCTGCCGGCAAGATGGACAAGATGCGGCTCCTCAACATCCTGATGCAGCTTCGCAAGTGCTGCAACCACGCATATTTGTTTGACGGCGCCGAGCCTGGCCCCCCCTACACCACCGATCTGCACCTGGTCGTCAACAGTGGCAAGATGGTTGTGCTTGACAAGCTTCTGCCCAAGTTGAAAGAGCAAGGTAGGGTGGCTCTCTTAATATATATCCGGCTTTGCGGATCTGTGTCCCTCGATTGCCCTGGGGTTCCGTCCATGCTTTGTTCTTCTGTTGTGTGAAGTAATGTATTGGCATCTTAAGAAATTTGTACTGTTCATTCCACTCCCCACCCCCCATTTAGGGTCTCGAGTGCTGATCTTTAGCCAGATGACCAGGATGCTGGACATCCTGGAGGATTACTGCATGTGGAGAAACTATGGCTATTGCCGCCTTGATGGGCAGACCGCTCACGAGGAGAGAGAGGCACGTTGCCATCCTTAGGTTTTGCTCATGCATAGCGAGATGTTAAGTTGCAACACTGTGAAATCTCATTCATGTTGTTGTGGACCCCCCTCCCCCTCCCAGAGCTCAATCAACAACTTCAATGAACCCAACAGTTCAAAATTCATCTTCATGCTGAGCACACGTGCTGGAGGCCTCGGTATCAACCTAGCCACTGCTGATGTGGTCATTATTTATGACTCAGACTGGAATCCCCAAGTAGATCTCCAGGCAATGGTTAGTCTTGTTTTCATTGTTCTGTATCTGACTGTAGTGGAGCAGCACTAAGAAGGTTCTGGTCTTCACATCAGCTCGTTATCCATCTCACTGACATAATTGTTCCTGTCAGGACCGAGCACACAGGATTGGTCAGAAGAAGCAGGTCCGGGTATTTCGCTTCATCACAGAGAACACCGTGGAGGAGAGGATTGTAGAAAGGGCAGAGATGAAGCTTCGGCTGGACTCAATAGTTATTCAGCAAGGTGACCAGGATTCCAAATCGACATAATATTTGAGAATTATACTGATAAATGTAATGTAAATGGAATGTAAACGTGCGATTACATTCCTAACTAGTAATACATTTAATAATATAGACATTTTGAAATATCTATAAAAGAGAGAAGCTGTAAAGCACTTATTATTGACTATGTAAGCCACCATGTTGAAATGATGTCATGGGGAATCTCATGGGGAAATCTGACTTCAACCTCGGAAAAGGGGGGAAAAGGTGACCAGGATTCCAAATCGACATAATATTTGAGAATTATACTGATAAATGACAGATAGATAAAAGTGGTACAGCGGGGGCCTGGCTAATCTTTTGTAAATCACTTGCTGAAGATGGCTTTGTCTCTGACCTGCAGGCCGGCTAGTGGACCAGAACCTGAACAAGTTGGGCAAGGATGAGATGCTGTCTATGATTCGCCATGGCGCCACACACGTGTTCGCATCCAAGGAGAGCGAGATCACAGACGAGGATATCGATGAGATACTGGAGAGAGGGGAGAAGAAGGTCTGTTGGGTAGTTTGTGCCGCCATTATTAATTCATCATGCTCATTATAAGTGGTTTATTGTGATTCTGCTATGTAGACCCTGGAGATGAAACAGAAGTTGTCTACAATGGGTGAAAACTCCCTAAGGAACTTTACCATGGACACAGACAACAGTGTATACAACTTTGAAGGCGAGGACTACAGAGAGAAGAAGAAGGTAAAATAATGTTTTGGTGCCTGAACTATCTAAGACTTCCAGAAATGTCTGCAATTTTGTGTTCATTTTGAAATCTACTGTTACAGGTCATCACCAACTGGATTGAGCCCCCAAAGAGAGAGCGCAAAGCCAACTATGCAGTAGATGCTTACTTCAGGGAGGCTTTGCGTGTTAGTGAACCCAAGGTTCCAAAGGTGAGGCAGAAGTCAGGGCTTGAAGCCTAAGTTTTTTTTGTGGGTAAATTTAAACTGGCTGAAGTCGCTAAACTTTTTATTTCTGCAGGCCCCTCGTCCTCCAAAACAGCCCAATGTTCAAGATTTCCAGTTCTTCCCACCTCGTCTTTTTGAGCTACTGGAGAAAGAGATCTTGTTCTACAGGAAAACCATTGGCTACAAGGTGCCACGTTGAAACTGATAAGCCCTGTTATCCTGAATATCTTTAGGTGGTGATACACGGGGCAACTTTCTGAGCAATCCTGCTGGTCTATTGCCAGCCTAGTGTGACAAAGGGCAACTCGCCTGGATATGGATGATCGTGAAAAGTTGCCCACTGCCAATTAGTTTTTCAAATGGGTATTTGTTGCCCAGTATCAATGAGTGTCTGAGCAACATTGGTCAGCAACATTGCTCAAAAAGTTGCACTGTGTATCGTCACCTTTTCATTGGTTCAAAACTATATTAATAGTAGCATATGCCTGGTTCATTGTTTTTAATGTTCTGTTTTTCCACCAGGTCCCCCGAAACCCAGACTTGCCCAATTCCGCGCAAGTCCAGAAGGAAGAACAGAGCAAGATTGACGATGCAGAACCGTTGACTGAGGAAGAGCTGGAAGAGAAGGAGAGTCTCCTGTCACAGGTAACCCATCACAGCTCAGCTGATGTGCTTACTGATGTCTTGGTTATAGCGATTGCTAAAACTACTGTCTGATTTTTGTTTTTCTTCAATATCTTTTCTGTCTCCAGGGTTTTACTATTTGGAATAAACGAGATTTCAATCAGTTCATCAAAGCTAATGAGAAGTGGGGCCGTGATGATATTGAAAACATCGCTCGTGAAGTGGAGGGGAAAACCCCTGAAGAAGTCATGGAATATTCTGGTAAGGCACTCAAGCTTCATGTTTGAGCTGAAATTAAAGAAAGGACAGGATGGTGGGCTGGATACATTTTGTTTGGTTTGTTGTTTGTTTATATGTGTGTGTGTGTGTGTGTGTGTGTAGCTGTGTTTTGGGAGAGGTGCAATGAGCTGCAAGACATCGAGAAGATCATGGCCCAGATTGAACGTGGAGAAGCCCGGATTCAGAGAAGGATAAGCATTAAGAAAGCTCTGGACTCTAAGGTAATGTCTGTGTGATCCCACTTACTACATAACTCACTATGAACACTTTGTGTCCACTCACTATGAACGCTTTGTGTTCTAGATTCCACTAAAACCTAAAACAGTGTAAGATTTGCATGGGGCTTGTCATTTGAGGTCATACAAACTAGTGCTGGGCGGTATACCAGTTCATATCGAAAACCGGTATTTATTTTTATATGGATTTTTCTTATACCGTAATACTGGTTTAAATAGCCTAAACAACGTCCAGAACGTGGTGCAGTGGAAACTGTTTAAGGGGGTACCATTTTTACTGGTACACCACTGAACCTGCATGCAATGGATTATCTGCGTTATGATGCGTTTAATTGTCCCGACAAAGTCTGAGGTGCGACACGTCACAACCGACCAATTTCCCATTTGAGCTACACAACTCGGAACAAACATGGCTGCCTCCACGAACACGCTGTTATTCTTGTGATCTGAGCATGAAAGTTCATGGAAAGACATTTATTACTTCACATAAAAGACCACGTGCGATTACATTCCTAACTAGTAATACATTTAATAATATAGACATTATGAAATATCTATAAAAGAGAGAAGCAGTAAAGCACTTATTGAAATGAAATGACTTATTGTTGAAATGACGTCATGGGGAATCTCGTACAAATCCGACTTCAACCTCGGAAAAGGGGCGTGTTTCCGACAGGAAGGGACGTTTTTGTCCGAGTTGCAACTCGGAAAGAGACAAACGCAGGATTAGAGTTACTGAGCGGTGAAAATGGACAGAGAAGCTGTAGAAGACAGAAGAACTTTTGCTGAAAAAAGAAGACGTCTTATCTGGAGATATTTTGGTTTTAAATGGTCGGACATGGAATAGACAACCATTTATTGCAAACACTGTCGAGCTAAAGTTGTTGCGGGATTGTTTACCTTAACAGTGTAGTTGATTTACAAAAAAATTACTATTTATTCTTTTTCTAAGACTTGTTCAGTACAATACAACTTTTGACAAGCACCTCTGGATATTTTACTGTCTAACTGCCTCTTTTGGATGCTTGAAAATTTTATTTTTTAAGTTGTTTACAAAATTTGTTCAATAAATAGGTTCTGTATTTTGACTGCAACTGTCATGCAGTGCGATTCCTTTATCGGGCCACCACCATGCAAGCCTGTATTACTTGTGTGCAAATTATTATTTTTTGTACAATGTATAATTCTCATGACAGTAGAATGGCTAGGAATAACCTTTCTACTGTGATAATTGAAGTGCATGGGCAAAAAAAATACCGTTGAATACCGTGAAACCATCATAATTTTGAAAAATACTGTGATATAGAATTTTGGTCATACCGCCCAGCTCTAATACAAACTTGAAATGTAGCCCTTCATAGTGTAAGGCTCACCTGTGTAACTCATTCTTCTTGCTGCCAGATCGGGCGCTACAAGGCCCCCTTCCACCAGCTGAGGATATCCTATGGCACCAACAAGGGAAAGAACTACACTGAGGAGGAGGACCGCTTTCTCATCTGCATGCTGCACAAGCTGGGCTTCGACAAGGAGAGCGTCTACGACGAGCTCCGGCAGTGCATTCGCAACTCCCCCCAGTTCCGCTTCGACTGGTTTCTTAAGTCGAGGACTGCCATGGTGAGGGAGTGGGTGCAGCCAGGCAAAATGGGAGCTGGTCCCGTAACGATGACAAAATCTCAGCCTAATTTTAATTTGTGTGTGTGTATAGGAGCTTCAGAGGCGATGCAATACTTTAATCACACTGATCGAGCGGGAGAACATGGAGCTGGAGGAGAAGGAGAAAGCCGAGAAGAAGAAACGAGGACCTCGGACATCCTCGGTATGTTGGCACAGTCCTTCTATCCAATAGTGCCGTCTGTGAATATTAAATGTGACTCCTTTCCCAAACGACCTTTGACAAGTTTCAGGTGCGAAATGATGCGTTTGCTTTTAGGCCCAGAAGCGGAAGTCAGAGGGTGCCCCGGATGGCCGGGGGCGGCGGAAGAAGCTGAAGATGTGAAGCGGATCCTGGCACGCCTTAGTCAGTCTCTAGCTTTTAGGGACATCAGTGCTGTGTTTGTTTTTACGGGTTGTGATTATGTACTGTACAAACCCCAGAGCTTCAGCTGATGTACTGGAACATGTAGTACATACGTCTTACGGTGGCTTACAAAATACTGCACAAGTGCAGAAATTATTTTTTGAACCCCTCTTTTCTAATATTAACGGATATTATGCCTCTTTTTAAAATGCGTTTTTTTTATCCCTTTGGTTAACCACTGCATTTTATTGCTTTTAACACCCCCCCCCCCCCCCAAAGATTCCATGTTTACTTCCGTAATTGGAGCTGAAAATGTATACATAAAACGGGGCTTCAGTAATTTTATGTAAATCTTTTGAAATTTGAAATATGCCCCAAAACAATGGGTGTTTACACATTGTTTGAAGCATCAGCCTAAGTTTATATGTAAGTGGATTCACTGTTACTAGGTGAAGATTGACCATTACTGATGTTTGGCTGAAAAAAAAAATGTGTAAGACTCAAAATTATTCATTGTTAATACCTGCTCAGGTGTTGAGTATTAAAAATGAAAATCTTCCTGAAGTGTGTGAGAGTGTGAGTGATCAGAGGCGATTGGATATTAGTGTATGCCGGCATTGTCACCTTTGCTATAAAATACCCATGCTACAGTCTTTCCTTTGGAAAATCATTTACTCAGCATTTTGAGAATATTAGCACATCACAAAATGTGTGGTTCACAATTTTTCAATATGTACCACTGTGTGCCGTCTAAATTTCTTTAGTCATTTACTGTAATAGGTTCACGTGGCACTTAGGATACACACAATCACCATTGACAAGTCCTGAAAAATGTATAAAAACATCATTGAATTGTTAATGCACCTCAAAGGTTACAATTACATTACAATCCCTTTCTGTTGCACCATATCAGTGTTCTGCAGGTATATTCAGAGTGCAGCAGGGTACAATTATTTAAAAAACAGGTTTATTCGGCAGACACATTCAGCAGGGGTAAACATGCCCTACTTTCCAATTGAGACACTAAAGCCTTGTCAAAGCGCAGCCTGAATAATAGAATATGTTGCCCATATTGACAGTTTTTTTATTGAGGGGGGAAAACCACACAATTTTTAGACAGATCTCTATATAAAAAACACTACTTGGTAAACTAGTGTTAAGAAGACTTCCAGAAAGTTCTGTCAAGGCTGCTTGTTGCCCAAGGGGATAAGGGAGGCAACTAACAGAGCCTCAATATGTACTTCTGTCCCTTTTGGGGAACAGCCATGAGCTTGGATTAGGCAATGTCTGTGCTTCTGAGCTTTCAAATGCCAACCATTCCTACCTACTCAGAAAACGTCTTGTCACTTGGTAACCAGGGGGGCAGCCACTTAAGTTTAAATGTTAAATGTTTTCAATATACAAACTTACCAAAGCAAGTCCATGTGCTAATGATGCTAAGATGTGTATAGGGGATTCCAGCCCATTTTAATGCCTATGCCTGTAGCAGTGGGAGTAAACGCTGCATTGGGTTCGATAAGCCCTGTTTTCCAGGTCAGGGTGTTCATTCATGCATTGTCGTGCCGATTGAAAGCCGACGCAGTCCTCCTTGTGGCCTCGCACACAGGGTAATTATGCACCGTTTGAAACATGGTGAGGTGACTTCAGTGATATTGCCAGAAGGCACCAGGGTGACTGGGACTTTGAGCGGCCAGCAGAGGGGAAGGGGGGTAAGAGTAGTGGTGGGGGGGAGGGGGGATGGTTACACCTCGGAGCTGTTCCCCATGCTCATGGTGTCTTTGCTGCTGAGGCCGCTGCCTCCATAAGCCGAGCAAGACGAGGATGAAAAAGGCGGTAGCTTCTTCTCGCAGGCTCTGCGCCGCTTCCACCAAAGCAAGAGGATGACGGTGAGGACAGCAATGCAGATTAGGAGCACGAGGCTCGCCAGACCCACCACCATGGGCAGCTGCTCTACTGTACTGCCAGTCTCCCTTCCAGAGCTGTCCAGCAGGGGGTGATCAGGAAGCTCCGCATAGACAGGCCAGGGCTCACGCTGGCTCACTCTCAGCCTGTCGCCACGGTCAAGAGCAATGTGCTGGATGTTAGTGCCTCGACTGTTCTCCGGGCCAATTGTCTCCACCTCATCGGAGGAGGCACGGCGACTTCGACTCTGACCCACGCCTGACACACTGTGGAGGTACTCCAGGCTCCTTTTTCCCAGCACACGGTTAGCATTGTCCCTGGAGCGAACTGTATAGATGGTGTGGATGTACCATTCTCGCCCAGCTGCCACCTGGAGAGTGTACAGGAGGTTGAGAGTTTCTCAATTTTAAACCTTTGAAGTTCCCTTTGAAGGAAGTACACTATATGGACATAAGTATTGGGATACTGTAGTAATTACAGGAATTGACCACTTAAGCCACACTACAGACAGTCAGGTATAACTAAGCACACAGCCATGCAATCTCCAGCATCAAACAATGGCAGCAGAATGGGCGGTCATACAGAAGAGGTTAGTCAACCTGGCATGTTAGTGGACACCTTTAGAAAAAGTCAGTTCTCCACATTTCTGCCCTGCTATAGCTGGAAGTATAAACACCTGGGAGCAAGTTCAGCTGTGAAGTGGCAGCCATGCAAGCTCACAAAAAGCGACCTGATCACCCAGCATCAGAGTGAGATGGACAAACTGGTGTCCCAGTACTTTTGTCTATATGGCGTCATGTCATGAGTGTACACTACCTGCATAACATAAGGTTCCCTTCATCAGGGGTCAAACTGTGATACAGGAGCTCACCATGACCTCTATACTCTTGAAGCGAAAGAGCATAGGGCAACAATGAGCATGTGGGTGGGTGGTTGGGGACCTTACCTGAAAGAGTGGAGACGAGGAGAGGGTAAAGCCATCTGAGCCGGGTTGTCTGGCCAGTGAGAGAGCCCCTGGAGTGTCTGCCGCCAATGAGGCCTCGAAGTGGATGTCCCCAAAGACTGTGGCCTGAGTCTCTGGCTGTGCTTTGTCCTACAGCAGAGATGTACATGCTCTAGACCAGGGGTCAGCAATCTTATCCGCAAAGAGCCGCTGTGTATGCAGGTTTTTGCTGCAACCCCCTAATTAGATCACTAATTAGAGGACTGATTAGCTGAAGAGTCCTCACACCTGGGTTTGAACAGCTGACCTTAGGGTTATCCCGAAAACGTGCATACACACTGGCTCTTTGCTGATAAGATTGCCGACCCCTGCACTAGAGACTCAACCAACTATACATCACACTGTATAGATACTATATAACTCCAGCATACAGCAAATAATTAGCAGAACTGATTGTCTAGTTAGTATAATTTACTCAATTTTCTATTTGTGAAACAGACTGGAAAAAAATGTATTATTTATTTGTATCTGATTACTGAACTTCAAGTGGCTAAGTGAACAACAGAGCTATTCGACATATATAACTAAGACTTGTCATTGCTGGAGTACGCTGATTTGAGAATGACATTCTGGCATACCAGGACTTTGAATCTGTAGAGTAGAGATGGGGCATCAGCCAGACAACCATACTCCTTGTTAGTGGGGTTGTACTTGGGGACATATCCATCGGTACCAGTACACAGGAAGACCTTCTCAATTCTGCATGAGAAGGAGTCACCTAGGTTCTGCACGGGGTCCACCATCACGCGCCCATAGATCTGAGACCCTGGATGAGATTCAAAAGCTGATGACACTGTAGGGGTTATGGGCATACTGATATACTGTACTATTGGACATATATAGGAGGGAAGGCTAAATTCACTGGACCGTCAGGAGGGGGAGCTTTGGTACCTTCTGCAAAGGCCACATCCGTGCCCTCCCCAAAGCCCATGGAACCATCTGACAGCCACAGTTCCCTCTTGGACAGCAAAAACATCTGGGTGTTGAGGGTGAATTCAGCTGCCACTGGGTCGCTGACCTGGGGATACAGATGGGCAGGTTGAAGACCCACTCAGAACAGGACAGGGGAACTTAGACACAATGTTTCCCAAAGCCTCACGCTACTATGACCCATTGGCTCTTATAAAAAATACATGTAATTATACCAGGCATAGTCATTTATAATGAGCATTTCTATTACTCATTATAACGGCAGGTATATATAATCTCAATCCACAGCTGGTGCACTCTCTGTCCTTGTGCTCTTGTGAATTTGTTCCTGGCATTAACACAAGTTCGTTCTTTGCATTCTTGGTGTTCAGAAACAACCACAGACACTCGTTACACAAGAGATCTGATGTCTCACCTGCTGGAAGCGGATGTCCACGTCGAAGGTGAGGGGCTCCCTGGGGTGGCAGACGGGGGGAATACTAAACTCCCGGCTGGGGGAAGCGCTGCATGGGATGAGCTTCACAGTGTATGTGCCGGAATAGTCCCTCACCTGCAGGAGAAAGCACGCTAGCCTCATTAGTGAAAGCACAAGAGACTACACCGAGCACCGAGCGGTTGGGGTCGCACAAGTAATCCACAGATCTAATCTAATTAATACATATTCTCTTTAAGGGTGTGGACTTTGAGCCTTTGTTTGTTGGTTCAAATCCTGACAGGGGTCTTGCTGTTTTATCCTTTCAATTCAAATCAAATCAATTTATTTTTATACAGCACCTTTCTCAACAGAGTTGTGATACATTCCTACATCATTTACACTGAATAGTTCAAAAAGTGGTAAAAGGGTAGAGAAAGAATTGAAAGGAAAAAAGCATTGATTTTGACTGAAAATATCCCTGGATGTGCAAAGGGTGAAATCTGCAGGTGACTTTTCAGTTATTTTCTGCAAAGCAGTCCTGCAGGTGTTCAGTGGAAAATCCTCAGCAGGACTCACAGCGAAATCCGAAACAAAGCTCCACTGCTGCATGGGCTGATTGTAGGTGGGCTCAGTCCTGACCAGCGACAGTGTGAAGGTGAGGCCCGGGTGGTCCGCTGACATGACCATGGACGACAGGGATGTTCCTGAAGTGGATATGAAAGCAATCAGGGGATGCATACATGCCTACATTTACCCCAACCCCAAACCTATACCTATCTGTGGCCCTTTCCATAACCAAAAGCCTGTTTGCTTTGTACTCTTTTTGTACTAATGCCTAAGCAGTCATCTGTTTTCTTTCCTTCCTGGCAATTTTGTTAAACTAATTAACTCTCTGTTCCACTTAGAGTAGGTCTTAGGGTCATCTAACATACGAGGCTGGTAATGGTATCCTGAGTAACAGTTGCCAAGGTTACACCGCATCTGGGGTGCGTTTGCCAAAAGGTCCTGTTAGCAACTTACATAGTTGGACTCATTCAGTTGCATGGGTCCAACTATGTAAGAAGCAATACCATACCTGGGTGTGACATGACGAACTGTCCCCGGAAACGCGCCTCTGTCTTGAAGTTGACCACCAGGCGTCCCTCCTCATTGATCCTCATGCTGGTTGGATACATGGAACCTGTTGATGCAAAGAATAACTTTTCACAAACTGGACAACTCAAGTGGAATTCACACAGAACTGTTAGCAATTACTGGGAAATTATCAGCACAGAGACTGTATTATCAAATAATGGAAATTAGCAGCAACTGAATAGAAATGAATAAAAATAAGTTCATAGAGAAGTAAGACTATGAAAAATATGAGGTATGTATTAAAAAATGGAAAAAATATATATATTTCAATACATGGCCAGAAGAGGGCAGTAAAGAGTCAGAAGGGCACCTTGCAGCTCAGCCTCTGGGGGGCTGCCGATGCCATCCTGCCACAAGATGGCAGTATCGTAGACAAAGGTCAGTCGTAACTCTGACTGCAGGTCAAAATGCTGCCAGCCACCCACAGCCACAGGGGAGTGAAAGACGTAGGAGACAAAGAGGGGCACACGCAAGGTGACGTAGGACTGCACCAGATTTAGGACCTGCATGGGGGACCAGTACAGATGGACACCGGTTTTAGATGATATCCACAGACAACTAGAGACCACTATGATTAGGTGCTCTAGGCGGACAGCTGTTAGCATAACATCTGCATTAATAGCCTCTACTGAAGAGCTCAAGAACTATGGATAGCAGGTGTTATACTGGTTAAGAAACTGGACTTCAAGTCTTGTGAATTTAAAAGAACTTAACCAAAATCACTTAAGTAGAGGCGCAAATAGTTTGCTATGGCTCTTTTGAGCAAAAGGCCATGCTAAATAAAAATGTAACATATATCAGAGCTGCATACAGATTTATTGTGGTGCTGTGAATACTCATACTATCAAATGAGCAGCTTTTAATGAGTCATCTTTAAATAATATGAACTTGGCAGAAATCCCAGTTTTATACTGTTTCCCATGATTTGGGTTTGTCACTCAGAGACGTACCTGGCCATCGGTGCCAATCGAGCCTCCGCAGTCACCCAGCAGCTCAGACATGTCGTAATAGCTGTTAAACTCCCACAGGCAGGCCTCCAGGTTCAGGTTGCGGTAGAACCGCAGAGAGTTGGCACTCCGCAGCCCAGCACTGTATTGGTATGGCGCAGTCTCGCCAATGATTTCCGGGTTCTTAGTGCCATCAGTGATGAAGCCGTAGCGAGTCTGGACCTCATTGTAATCCAGCAGGTTGGAGCAGCGGTGGTTGCCAACGCGGGTCCCATCAGGGCTTAGGGTCAACTCGAAATTGGACAGAGGCCGAGTGGAGATCACTGGTAGCATGCCTAGGGGTAAAGAAAGCCTGCTTAGTGACCACGTGCAAGACGCAGACATGTTCTTGATGCAGCAGTTGCTGTAGAAAGAGCTCCTTACCATCCATGTGTGGCATAGTGACAGTCAGCTTGATGAGGTTGGGGAAGTCGGGGTCATCAGACCCAGTGTAGCGAATCTTGGCTGAGAAAGGTTCTGCCCCCACTGTTCCTGGGATACGAGGCTGACAAAGACCTGTACAAGGTGACAACACCCAACTTACCAAAATGTTACCGAAAGAACCAAGACTGAATGTTAATCTCAACATATGTGTATGAATGATTATTTTTGGATTTAGATAGGGTGACCAGATAATCCATGTCAGGGAGGACAATTTGAGCTTCTTCAGGTTTTATAAACTACTTCAAAACTAAAAAGCTTCTGTGCTTGGATAAATAGTTCAGGTCTTCTTGTATTTGAACTGGTATGTTTCCTTGAAAGACTCATGCAGTTGTTTGATATTAACATTAGTGACACATGTATGATTATAAGAATCCGAACAATCAGCACACAACAAGAACTCAGTGCTTCAGTGAAATTCCTGACATTATCTTACGAATGTGACTGGCTCTCAGATAGGTACACTCACCCTCCTCCCTGTTGATCACCACCACAGGGCTACTGAGTTCAAGCCCGGCGTCACCGTTGGCATTGTAGGCTCGTGCGGCACACTGTACACGTGAGCCTGGCTGGAAGTAGATGGAGTCCAGCGCGATGGACTTGGTGTTGGTGAAGAACGTGTTGGTGTCGACCTCACGCATGGGGCTGGTGACACCATCAGCCCCACTTGGCGCGCTCACTAACCAGCGGTACTGTGTCAGTGTGTCATTTATGTTCTCCGCCGTGCAGATGGAGCCCGTCTTCTCAAAGTCAAAGTACTTGGGGTTGCAGGCCTTGGGATTGAGATTTGGTAGGTCAAAGTAGGAGGCAGTATTATTATTATTATTATTATTATTATTATTATATTATTACTTGTTTTTTAGTAAGATTGGGAGCAGAAGGCCTTGAAGGTGGTGCAGACTTTAGTGTACTTTCCACGAGACGTGTGCAAGAACCTTACCGTCACACAGATGACAGGGTAGCCAGTAGGAGGGTGTGGGTTGTCCTTAGCACGTGCCGTGTCATCATACATGAGCAGGGACACCACCTGGGGCACAGTGGGGAAGGTGACGTCCGCCACACTGTCAACCTCCTCGATGTACACAATGGCTTTGCTCATCTGTGGACAAGACAATTCATGAATTATTTAAGGATGCTTGGGTCAGGTTGGGAAGAAATATAGAAGATAGAAACACAGAGCAGTTTTTAGGTTGGGCTGCATACCAAGAAGCACATGCTTGGCAAGAATTTTGCAGGCAAAGCTTCCTGTTTTCTGGATGCAGTGTGCATCAAAGGCCAGCTGACAGAGGCAGCAGCTGTCTTGCTATTTTCAATGCCAGTGCTCAAGCTCTTGAGGCTGTTTGGCCAAAACTTCAAGGCTGGGATTTTATCTTCATAGGCCTCCTTCTGGCTGTAGTTAGTGGATGAGAATATCTAAAACTGCTGCCCTCACCTGTGTCTCAGCCACCATGTACTCATCCGGCTTCATGTGCACAGTGAAAGCCTCTCTCATCTCCCTCTGGCCATCGTACAGGATCTGCACCTCCACGATATGCTCCTTCTCACCCTCCTTAAACTCCACATCTGACATGGGAACAAGACACAGTATTGCCACAGTCCATAAACACGAGGCATGTGGGAATGGACACCAGGACTTCAAGGATTCTTCAAGACAAAGCCATACTGTAGCTGAGAAGGTCTATTAAAGGCCTGAGAATTTACCCTCTGATAGGGGGTTGTAGTCCTCTCCTGATGTAGCAGAGCCATCCTTGGTGTGGACCCTCACCAAAGAGACCTTAGAGGTGTCTCCCAGACGCAAGACAGGGATTTTCACAACAGCCCTCTGCCCTGGGACCTGCGGCTCCCGAATGCTGTATTTGATCTCTGAGAACTGTATGATGGGCTCTGTGGAGGGGCAAAGGAAGAGAGCAATGCTCCTGGTGACTAGCTTTGAGGGGTCCTAGATCGATCTACCAGGAATACTCCATTTTAAGCCTTACCAAGATTTACCTGTGATGTTTTAGCACAATAAGTCATTCGGAAACGCCCACCCACCCGATGAAAACCAAGATACCATGGGGAGGATTCAGCACATCCATCACTCACTGTCTTTCTCATCCGTTATCATGACCTCAGCCTCTTTCTGCTCCCCCAGCAATGCTCCGAATGGCAACTCGCTTCGTGGCGTCCCAAGCACCAGACGAAACTCTTCCTCTTCTTCATATACAGAGTCGTCTACCAGCGTCACTACACATGGCTTCTCACTTTCTCCTGTGTGCCCAAGGTTAAGAGTTGAGATATTTTACGGCATGCAAAGAGTAATTCTGAGGGACAATTAGGTTAGAGGTTACCTGGCAGGAAGGTAATGCTGGAGCTGTCAGTGTTGGGTCGCTCGTCGTAGTCCATCATCACTTGTGCAGAACCCTGGCGGGTATAACACCTTACGGTGGACTTGTGGCTAAGGTCTCCACTGCGATACAACATGGCACGGACCTTCCCATCTGCCTCGTCCACCCGATACACGGGGTCTTTAAATTGTACCTTGGGCACTGACACACAGAGAAAAATGCTAATGAGTGTGTAGCATATAATATTCCAGACTTCTCTTAGCATTCTTAAACATCCCAGCTATCTTATACACGGGGGTTGACATAAGTGGTACGCAAGTACGCATTCGCCGTATAAACCATAAAATGCGTGGCAGTTTCTTGTTTTAACAGTGCAAATGCACATAGGCGTATAAACGCATTTGCGCTGTTATGATGAAATTACCAAGCATTATAAACTTTACTAAATACACTTTAATTTCTTGTCATAGCTGTGTAAATAAGTACGCATTTGCACTGTTATAACAAGAAACTACAGCGCATTTTACCGTTTATATGGCGATTGCGTACTTGTGTACCACTTATGTCAACCCCTGCTTATACAATCAATCTTCACTTATACACTTCTACATGGGTGGAGTGGGAAGCTCTCTGGGTTGTGATTCAGAAGGTTGCCAGTTCAAATCCCTGGACTGGCAGAATGATCCCACCATTAGGTCTTTGACTAAGGCCCTTCACCCCAATTACTCCAAGGACTAACTGACCCTACTTTCCCTACGCCAGTTTCATGAGGTGACATCCTAGATGTTTTTCCAGCTGTCCTGAAGGAGATCCCACATATGCTGAGCACTCATTGTTTGCTTTTCTTCCACTCTCCGACGAAACTCCTCCAAACCATTTCTACTGTGCTTAGGTCAGGTGGCCAGGTCATGTGATGTGACACTATCACTCCCCAGCAGCAGTCGGGTGACATTCAAAACCACAACCCATGAGTTGTGTACCTATAGTACTACCTGCTGAGCCACCATGCTATTATTTATATTCATGTGTAGCCCAGCCGATTGATTTCATATTTACACTTACATAAAACATAATAATAATAATCGGAAAAAAACAGTTGGTTAAAAAAGGTATTTCACGTGCAGGCAGGGTTAATTGAAATGTATTTTGTTTGTTTTATATGTGTTGCAAAGTGATTGTTTATTGTACTTACCTGTGTGTAAGAAGAGCCATGATTGGTTGTGTTCCCACGGCGGGAGACAGGTGGCGAGAGCGGGAAGAGCAAAGGACTACCCGGAGACCGAGAGCGGACCGCGGTGACAAGTTCGAGTGGGTGAGCTGCTCGAAATGTAACCGTTTCGATCTTCATTCAGCCACTGCTTCGCAAGATACGCGACGGGATACAACTGTAGCCTAATGGTGCCGAACGGACGATTATTATTTATTGATTTTTGCTCGTTGTGAGAGAAGCAGATATATACTTTAGTCCACACCGAACGGAAGCGTCGTCTCAGGCCGGCCACGTTAACTGTTCGGGATCTCCTTAGTTTTTTCTTCGCATATATAGGTATATGCCGGCCAAGTTTATTTGGTGTTAAGAAAACTGGGTATGCTAATTTTTGTGTTGAACAAAGGGGTTCCTGTTTTGTACTCTTTTTTTCTGTGAATAGTGAAGAATGAGAAGGTTTTACCTGGGTTTAGTTTGCATTGAAACACCTGATATTATTGTCCTGAAAATGCATGTACATATGTTTAAACATGACACTTCGGTAAGTAGTTCTGTATGTTTATACTTTTTAAGTCAGTGATGGTATTTGTGTGTGATATGTTAATTGGGTGTACAAGGGTGTAAGTTGCTTTTGTGAGTGACATTACAGTTATGGTAAGTGATTAATGTTTGTTGCTTAGATACATTTCAGTTAGCACATCTTTTGTGGTAGTATAAACACCTTAAGGACATCCTGGTTAATCTGGGGTTTTTATACTATAAATAGAAAAAATTATTAAGTATTAGGGTTTTAATTTTAAATTAAAATTAGGGTTTTATAAATCAACATATTCTGTTTGATTTAAAGGGAATGCCGTAATAATACAGCTAATAGTAATTACTTTTATAATATTTTTCATGATTCTTTAGTCTAAGTGGTGCCTTGTCATGAATAAATTGAGCACGGTCCTTCCCGTCATGAAGACTCACAGTCAGAAATCGTATCATTGATGGTGATGGTGGTGCGGCTGGGCTCTCCCAACACAGCGTTCATGGGCATACGGAGCACCAGCTCGAACTTCTCTGGCCCCTCCACAATTGGCTGGCCCAAGTCGTCCAGAATGGTCACACGGAATGTCTGCATGGTCACTCCGGGGGCAAAATCCAGGTTCCTACTGATGCCCACGTAGTCAACTCCAGCTGCCGGGAGGACAAGTGATACAAGGGTCTGGACACAAATTCCTTTAGCTAATATCCAGGTAACATTAAAAACAAGAAAAAAACAAACAAATAAGGAAAGCAACTAACAGGTCAGATGGGACTCATTGTTGCCCCAGTTGCCCCCTTACCCTCAGCTGACAGTGGTTCGGTTTTCCTGGAGCGCACCGTGACTGTGGCAGTCTTGGACAGATCAGTTCCTGTCCTCCACACTCGGACGTCCACATAGCCAGCACTCTCGTCCACTGAATACTCGGGTTCTCCAAAGTATAGAGAGGGCTCTGTCATAAAGAGAACATGAAAAGTATTAATTCTTGCACACTCTCTCTCTCTCTCTCTCTCTATATATATATATATATATATATATATGTATATATGGCTTTTGCACTTTCGGCCTCTATTCATGATCTATTCATGTTGTCACCTATGGCAGCTATGGAGCTGTATTGCACTAAGCCAATAAGATAGCTATTACCACCTTCATGGGCACATGGCTTCTGGACAGGGGCCACTGAAGAAGGGGCTTGAGGACACCCTGTGCTGATTATGTTGATGCCTTCGATTACCATGGGGAAGTGGCCACAGCAGCACTTGTGAATTATAAAATTGGCAAGTCTGACTCAGGTCTTGCTGAAGGCTATCCTTACCTATCTGTCTACAGGCACATATGGCAATAATAGGGATGGAAGTGAAACAAAGGTAGCTTATAAAGTCACTGCTATAGCACAGTTAACAAGCTACTCCCACACTCAAACTGCCCTTGACCCTCTTGAGTTTTGAGCTGTAGCTTGCTCGCCGGTTATCTGTTAAACTTTATTTGCTCTGCTCAGGGCTTATCGTGCGTTCCATTATCCTCGGAGGTCGGAGGTCGGAACTCGGAATAATGTCACATCCGCTAAAAACTCGGGGAAACTCGGATGCATTCCACTTGCGAACTCGGATCCAAGATGGAAGCCTCCAAGAAAGTGGCTTTTGCGCTAGCTCTTTCGGAGTACGAACGGCTCCAAGCGTATGCCATTCACCATAGCAACACATCTATAGACTACAATAATGCTGTATGGTGTACATAGCTTATGAAGTTCACTCAAACAGCACTAAAGTGCTTAAAAATGTAAAATATCACAGCACCACCTACAGTCTTTGCATTGAGCAGCCATCTTGAGTCCGAAACTCGGGGCACTCTGGGCTGCCCCGAGATTTCTCCCGGATTTTTGGAGAAACGGGAGCGCACATTTCGTCACTTCCGGTCTCTACCTCAGGATAATGGAATGCACGATTAGCCTCATGGACAATGTCCCCACGTCTCCTGGACCTCTGATTTCCTTGGGCACCCAAGAGTGTGCTCTTTGCCAGAGTGAAACAAGGCAGTTATGCTCCCAGACTAATCTCCATCTCCCCACCTGCCTTGAGCTGATGGCACGTGGCCCAGGTGCCAGCCACACCCTGGCACGTCTAAGACTTGCAATTAGTTGTTGCCAGGGGAAGAAACCTATAAGTGAAATTCTAGAAGTACAAATCAATTACAAAATGCTAATATGCATGAATGAGGTAATCATTCTTTTCTAGAGATCTGAGTTAAGAACATTAATCTTCCTGAAAGTTAGCCGACTGCAGCTCTTTGTGGGAAGCAGAAAGTGATTCTATCTGTATGATGTTGTTTCTGTCACCCCGTCCCTCCCAGAAGGATGATAACATTCCAGAAATTACTGTGGTCTAAAGCTAAAATCTAGAGCTTTATAGATCTGTGTAAACTTCAGGGGTTCACTCTCCTGGGAAACAAATATGGGACAAAATTCTGAGGCAGATTTTAATAGCTCAGAGTGTTCAAAGTTCATACTGAAGAATGGATTTCAATAAGGAGGGATGGTTTTAACCCCATTTTAAATGGAAACTCAGATTTGGTTTATAAAGAAATTAGCAATTTGTCGACTGAGTGGTGAAATTTGTGTTCAGATCGCAATCAAGTAGCTTACTCTATTTTGTAAGTGAGTCTCATCTCCTGTGGCTTATTAGTGGAGGAAGTTACTCATTCAGCTAAGTAACCCAATACAGATACCTTGTCATTCTGTTCCCGAAAGACTGTCCATTTTATGAATGAACTGGATTGTAAAGTGGTCTGTCATGCTTGGTAATCACTAGCTTTTTTGAAGTACATACTTATTAGTGTGTCAGCTTTTAGCAATATCTCACTCCCCAGACAGGAAGTATAAATTAACATCTGACATTCAACAAAATAACTATACATTCAAAAGGGAAGGAAAGGGATGGGGGAGAGAGAGTGGCAGAGGTTAAGGCATCGTAAATAAAGGAGGAATCATATTGATGAGAACTCAAGGAAGCTTTTTAAATGGTGAGCATACAGGCAATGCACCCAGCACTCCCAAGACACTCAACTGCACTTCTCATGAATGTCTTTGATCAAAACCGTGGAAAAGGATGACAAGTTTTTCGCGTGCAACCACACTGCCCAATAGCATTCTGCAACTTAATGCATTTAATATTCCTGAGACGGACTCCCCCAGCAGACACAAAGCACAAAGTGCGAGGCGTGTGACTGTACTGTTTGGGATCTGATGTCATCATTTGTGAGACATCTTTTTTTCCCCTACCCGTGGTATTATATTTTTTTATTTAAGCAGTACAGTGGGCCCCCTTCCGCACTGTTGATGTTCACAAAGAACACTGAAAGATCAAAAAGGTTTTTAAAGACTGAATCAAAGGGCACATTTCAGAGACCTGACCATCAGAATAGCTAATATATCACATTGTTGACCAAGAGGAAGAAAACCACTCATTTAATCCTCTCTGGAGACTTTATCTTACTTTCAAAGGGTCATCATAATGAGGGAGGGCTGTAAGTTTGATGTTTGGGGCGCCGTCTGTTGTGGCAGATGAAACAATTCTTATATCAAAAGTCCACTGAAAAGGTATGCTACCCATCAAATAGGAAGGTGCCCAGAGGCTTTATTTTGGGGGACTATCCCTTTAAAGTGATGATAATAATGGTGGCGTTATGGTATTACTTTGTATTGTAAATCTGTCTTGCAACCTGCTCAACCGAGTGTTTACTCTTTTTCTAAATAAAATTTCTGGCGGTCTAAGAATTGAAAAAGTGGAAGACCCATGATTCACCTGGACAATCATTTTGGCAAAGGTCATCTCATGGCATCTGGGGCACCAGAGAGGTTTTGAACCACCCCCCCTCCCCCAGCCACAGTAATTCCAGTCGCATCGACACTGTACCAGATTCTTTGCTGTTAGACAGAACAGAATAATTTGGCGGATTATGTATGACCACTATATGGTAGTCAGAGAATCTACAGGCCCCATACCAAATGATATACAAGCCCCACTTACCATCATTGGTGTCAGCCAGGATGACCACACGGGTACTGGGGAAGAGTGCCCCCACTTGGCCTCCCATGGGCATGCTGAGGGTGACGTTGAAGCTCTCTTCGTCCTCGTACAGCGAGTCGTCAATGATGATGACACGGCAGAGCTTCTCACGCTCACCCTTGTCAAAGCGCAGCACACTGGTGTGGTCCTCCGGCCGTGAGATGTAGTCTGAGTAAGACAGCACCGTGGTGGGGATGGTGCCCGTGGCAGTGCCTGAATAAAAGTGAGCCAAAGACCTTTAGGAGGTTAACACAGAGCAGAAGGTATACAACCACTTGTATCCCATATACTGTTTTAGAACAAAATGCTGCTGGTTAAAACATATGCCCAGGAAGTGACATAAAATGCTTTTGGGTGTCTCACCCTGCTTCGTGTAACAGATGACCATGAGCTCCTGACTGACATCCCCTGACCGCCGCACAGGCACCAGCAGTTCCCCAATATCCTCGTCAACCTTGTATTCAGATTGAGGAATGAAGACCATGGACTCTGCAGGGCAGGAACCGAGGTGGGTTAGGATTAGCACCACGCCACCGAAGGTGTTGAAATGTGGAGGTTCCTATAGCAATGTTCCGGAGCTTCGCAGTATGCATAATCCCTACAGGATTCTTAATGTACAGCAGAGAAAACTAGAGAGAAACACACATTAATATCCGAATCAGAGCCAATATGGAGAAAGGTGATCTGCACATATCGATGGCCATTAAGGTAAAAGTTTTCAGACTTTTTGTGCAGACTTTTGAACTGTAGGTTTCAAAATTGGGCATTATAGTTTTATAAATATAAAAACAGAGTTGTCAAATGTCCATCAGAGGTACTGAGTGAGCTGAGAGGCAGATCGTACCATCGCCCGGGTCCACGATCTCCACTATGGCTGCATTAGGAAACTCCAGGACAGCCATAACCGGCTCAGACAGCTGGATTTGGAACTTCTCAGATGTCTCAAACTCCTGGTCTGTGAAGATCTTGACCCTCCAGGTGGCTGAGGTTTGGCCGGGGTTGAACTGCACCTGCTTCTGGGCCTTACCCTGGAAGTCCTTATCCTTCTTCGCGGTGCCATCCTGTGTGCCAATGCCTGAAGAACGAGGGTGGTGCCAAACAAACCATCAAATCATTCCCACAGGCTTTAATTTACGGCCATCTCCCAAATCAGCCAAATGATACAGTTACTGATATATCAGACTATATTACATTATATTACTGTCTGTAGTCTACTTATATCTCGGGCAAAATTCCCCTTCAGTAACCTCAGTGGCCTGTGATATTCACCTCTTCAGTCAACTAGATTCACCTCTCCGGGAAGATGGGGAAGAAAAATGTAGCAGAGTAAAGTATTAAAATATAAACTTCGTCTCTTATCAGAGTAACATCAAGGGGGAAAAAGATGGGCAAATTCCTGGTTGGTATCTAAGTGACAGCATACAACAACCCTATATCACCAAACAAGCTCTTTGATGACCCTCATAATAACACATAAATGGAACAGGCGGCCAGTCTTCTATCTCCCTCCACAAGGCCACTTAATGAGATTATCATCCCTAAGATTTAACATAACCCACAGGACTATTACTGGTTATTAAGGGGTTAGGAAACTTGGATAATGTGTCAGCATTATATATTTTTTTGCAGGTGAAATCTCGGTTTGATAGAAGTTTCACATTTAATCACTGTGATAGACCTTAAATACTGAGAATAAATACTCCAAAAGAGAGACAGAGATGTGATTGAGGAAAACAGTCACCTGAAAAACAGTTGCCTTATACTCACTGATAAAAGATGTTTCCCCAAGATAGCCTCTGCGTTTGAGGGTCACCTCCAGGAACCTGGCATCCTCATCCACCAGGTAATATTCTTGCTCAAGAGAAATCCAAGCCCAGTTGAGCCGGAATGGCTGTGGCCTCAGCTTATTACCGCCTGGAAAACAGAAGTTCAGTGCACACTAGACATGGCTGTTGTTTATGTCCAGTAATAGGATAACCAGATGACTTTTGGTTTTAATCTCCTGCCCTGTTTATGTTTACAAACCAATGAAAGTTTTACGAACAAAAGCTGGAGATGCAAAGACAAACACGGCAATGCAATACCTCGTAACCCAAAACACTACAGAAGCTCCTGGATGCATGCAGAGCTCAGATTTCCTCCATCCTTTTTTATCATCCCCATGTTGGCCACCTGGTGGAGTTGGGGGGGGGGGGGGCAGGTTTTCACCCGTATGTGCAGAATAAAGGCAAACATGACAGGACAGGGGCAAACCCAGAGTGGCAGATTTAACACGGTCACATGTTGGCCAAGCTTGGTGGTCTAACATTGGTAGTCACGCAGAAGTAATTGGTTTTAATTCCTGTGTGTTTTAGAGGGAAATGCTAGGTTGGGCTAACTCTGATGGAAGAAACAGTCTCATAAGCCAAAACTGACATAGCAGTGGGTCTTGGGGTCAAGTTGGGGGGTATAAGTTTATTGCCTCCTACATTTAAGGCCCTGGGAACAGGAGCAAGCTCTAGAGAATTTGAGTCCGGTATCACCCTGCATCTTAAGAGTTGGTCCAAGTTTACCAGACCCTGAAACTCCAGACTGGCACTGCAGCCAAGTACAGGATAGGTGGCTATGGAAGATGGAGTATTTACATGAAGATGTAAATGATTTCGGTATGAGGTCCAAGGAGGATTAGCATTTCCGCAGAGTTATCTTAGCTGTCACCGAACCAATGTCGCCTTTTACGCCCCATTGTGTCGTGACAGTAATACTGTCTCTGAAACTCATTTCCGTTGATGTCAGCTACTCTATGGACAACTCAAAGAGCCACACACCAGTCTTTCTTGCCAGCGAAACTTTCCAAACCGCTCGGCCCTGACCCCTGACCCCTGACCCTTCCCCTACGCTGGCCTAAAATTACCCAATGGATCAGTGCGTCTTCTTGTGGGAAAAGCTCAGGCTGGGTCCACCAACTGCTCAAAGCAGCCGACCGACTGGTTAACCACCCTGAACCCGGCAAGTCGAACTGAGCTTCACACAGAACGCTGAGGGATTAGACTTGGACAGCTGGAAATGGGCCATGAACCCACATACACATAGACAATGAGGATGCAGTCTCTGCAGGAGGTGACGGGGAACAAAAACATCGCCACTTCCTCCCGCCCACATGCAGAAACACTGCCCCAGGTTCCGGAGACTAAACAGGGCTGACCTGCTGGTGCTGAGGGAATCACAGGCTTGCATTTTACGGTGCTTTGTTCCAAGTCAACATAAATTCCACTTTAGTAACAGACAAGGGTATACTGGGGGGCTCACTCATCAGGGCATATAACACACAATCTATGCGGTCACTGTCAACATCTCGTTTAGCTGTAGAAATGTCACCATGGTAAAGAAAAACAACAACAGCCCATGTGCATTTTCATAGCCTGCTGATATCCTCCGCAACTGGCGCTAGTGGTGTTCATTCACTGGCCGCAGTTTTCATGATTATTGATTACATTTTTTTTCCCAAGAGAGAGCCACAACCCCACCCAAAATACCTGTCAATGAGTCATTTTCAGTCTGTCAAAATGTGCTTTCATAACAGGGCAAATTTCACTTCCACTGTCACTCCTACCCTGCCCTTCTTGACCTCTCCGCTTCCAGGCCCCTCACCCACCACCTCCCTGGCCAACACACTCAATGGTGTGACCCACACTCTTTTGACACCCATCGTGACACCAGGGACAGACAAGCGTCAGACAGATATTTCGAACGGCAAGCTAAAAATACAGGAAACATTCATCATCTTCGTAATAGCAAAAAAAGAGGATAGGAAAAAGAAATGATTAATCATCATATAACTCAGAGTGCAGAACCTTTCCATGATGTACAGAAACCAGTCATGTTCTAGTATTGGCAAAAGTAAACACTATAAAAGATACTGTCAGTGTATTCTATGTAACATAAAGTGGATATGACTGAGAGGAAACCTTCAAGTTAATTGATTCTAGACAGCTTGGTCCTGCTTCATCCTGAAGTCAGTGGTGTTACGCGGTCAGTGTGGAGTGTAAGCTTAGTCCTGTTCAGACGCCAGCTCCCCAAGTTGGACCACCAGTCCACCAGCAGTGAGCATTCAGCAGTCCTGCCAAGTGGTTTCTGTGCTGAAGCTTCTGAAATTTCCTTTTGAGCATTTCCCATTTTCTGAAGATTTTTTCTTTGATCTGGTTGATATTTTTCATCCGATTTTAAATGATTGAAGACAAAAAATGTCATTCTTAAGCACAAATGCCACCCTTGATTTTCACAATATGTCTATAAAATTAAATGTTTAAAAACGTTACATTTTCACAGTAACAGCAACTTGTTGATTATAAATCTCCTGAGGGGAATCCCCCCGGTTGGCGAAATGGTCGTCGGGCTATGGTAGTGTTATTTTTGGGGGTCATAGGCTGAAAAATTTGGGAACCCATATTATAGAGCAGAGTCCTGTCATCACTAAGAGCTTTATAGCATACCCCATTACATTGCACCTGTTTGTTGAATGAAATTAATAAAATGAATGAACAACCAAACAGCAATTGATAGCTTTAATATCCATCAGGTCATATTATGTGTGTACCACCCGACTCCAGGGGTTAATTAACAGCACTGAATTACAAATGGAGATAAAAATATATACACTTGTTGAAAAGACCCCCCTATCAGTGATTTGACACTTAAAGCATACCAAAATGCACATGAGGGACACGGTGGGGCCATGTGAGGGTTAGAAGGCTGACTTAGCTAGCTGCATGACGGCCCTCGCAGTCTTTTGACCAGGCAGGAGAGAGCTCAGAGCCTGCACTCTGTGCCAGCAGTATAGTCCACAACAACGATAATTGTGACAAAGATGGGCGCAGCAGGAAGGTGGCGAGACCTTGTGGCAGGTGTGGAAGCACACTGCGCCACTCGCAGCATGAGAGGATCGTTAATTAAATGATCGCCCACCCACCCCTTCAGGAGCAGGAGATGAAATTCACTCATCGTCAGATGTAGTTTGGACAAGCTGTCTGCACAATAAGTTTGTGACACATACAAGGCGACAGGTGCTGGTTAGTGAAAGCCACTCCGGAGGAAGCAGGGCTGGGGTGTCACTTTAACCCCACCAGTCATTTATTTCACCTCAGGCATCAGGAAGGGTGCTGCCCCCCCCCCCCAACTGTCAGCTTTGTTTCTCAGAGTAGGGACAACTGGGACACATGGGGTAGGTTGCAGTCTGGGTGGCCTGTACCACGTGTCACAGCAGGTCTGCTCCTCTGTGGTGGGACGCCCAGTTTGGAGCCAGCACAGAACATTTTGGCAGAAACTGATCTGGCTGTTCTAGTATCAGGTCAGAGTAAACGGATTAGCCTTTCGTTTTGACTACAGCCGTATCCCTCTCTGACTGTACCTATCTGTGGCTCGTATCAGAGCACAGCGGGTGAACATCCCCAGGCTTGGAGCAGCGACCTCTGAAAACATAGAGCCCTTGTGGTATTTATGAGATGAATAGTGTGCCAGCAAGACTGTGCCAGTAGCTAATGATCACATTCATGGTGATCCTCTGCAAAGCAGCTGTCTATAAAATTACAATGCCAGCAGCCAAAAGATGCACTCTGACAAAAGTATTTTATCCTGGCATTGGTGTTAATTCAGCGGCAGAGTAGCCTTTGCCAATAGCATTATGTTTGTATATAGCGTTGAAATAGTTTTAAATACCCATTAAATTCCACACAATACTTTTACTCTTTCTGGGCAGAATGCTTTATTACCCACATATTTATTCAGTCATGCCCCCTGTTCTCGACTAAAATGATTTACACCTTTAGTCGGAATTAGCGCCCTGATATGTCACGGAAGCGTGTCCGGCGTTTTTCAACCTTTCAGAGCTGCTTGCAGCTGGAGGCCATCCAGACGCCCTGCGGTTCAGGCGCCTCCAGGATGACTTGCGCAGTTGCTGGTCTAAGTATGTATCTTTAGCCACTACAGGCTAACCTAAATTACCAGTGACACTTTAACGGCTTGAGGGGAGATTTGCTGGGATGCTATGGATGATAGTATGTGGGCACCGTGTAAATAAAGGTGAAGTCAGCATTTCCTTACCTAGGTACCTGAGAGAGGTCACGTCTGGCCATACCTGGACACTATCGTATTGGGTTCCTTGCATGTTGTCATCTTATACATTGCTGCAAATAAGGAATGGTTCCCATTTGAAATAGGTCTTGCTTTTTTCCTCAGAAAAATATTTTGCACAAATATTCAGGATATTCCAGTTAGTTTGAAAGTGTGTATGATGACCAGATTCTCTTGATAATTCAGACTCATGAGATTGCACTACCTAGAAAAGACAATGGTTGGTGGCCATGCTGGTACCTTGTGTCAAGGATTTGACAACAAGATGATCTTGGGGACGACCCTATCAGAGAGCAAGGGGTGATCCCTGGTGCCATTCTGATACCCCTCTTTGCTCCATTCAGTCATGGTAGTCACAAGAGAGAGGGTGTTGGCTCCTGAGTCTCCACCTGGCCTCTTCAGCCTCAAGCCCCCCCGCCCCCCCCCCCCCCCCCTCCACCACTCCCCCCACAACCCCAGACTCCCCTCCAGCTGCCTATCCTCCTACTCACTATTCCAATCCTATATCGATCCTACAACACACCTGGCCCCTG
>JAODKM010000078.1:1504941-1519542 GCA_026780845.1 Petrocephalus sullivani
ACCCGGCAACACCGCCCCCCCCACGGGAGCAAGGCCGAAAAAAATTTTGCACAAACAAAAAAAAAACCTCTAAAACCCCCCAAAAACCCCCCCCCCCCCCAAAAAAAAAAACATGAAAGCATGTTTCTTTGTTATTTATTTGGATAGCAGGTCAGCTCCACCCATATATGAGTCGGGGACATAACAGGAGGGATTGGCTAATTGCCTCCTGAATGATGCAACATAAGGCAACAGGGCTGAATATATCCACAGTGAGTGACAAGAATGACTATGGCTTTTATAACATTTCCTCATTAATCTTTCCATTTTTACTCCCTGTGCTTCTTTTGGCGGTGCATGGAGGTCAGTTATGGCCATGTGCAGAGGCAGCAACTGCAAGGACTTCTGCCAAGTTATGCCATCAGTTATAAAGCACTTACACAAGTCTAACCATCCATCTTACACGAGTTCGGCCAAACAATGCAAACAGGTGTCTACTAAATTGGAGGATTCACAGGGAAACTTCCCACTGTGAGTTGGGTAGTTGTTTTAGGATGTTGAGAGACTAGAAAGCTTAATTTAGGTTCCTCCTAGCATTCCCCAGATTCCATAACAGGCATTACGGATGACGGGAGTATTAATAGTGACATGCCCCCCTCCTGCACAGCACACATACTGTAAATGTCCCACACTCCACCTTCAGAACAAGGGTCACCCTAACACACGTCACAGGAGGAAGGCGAGCCTGGCTGGCTCCGAGGCGAGACGCCACAGCACTTTGCGTCACGTCGTGCTAATCCTAACCAGACATGGCAGCTAACATGGTTTTTAAAGGGTGATAAGGAGATGAGGGACACGTGGTCTTTGCAGTCGGATATGGAAAGGAATAAAAAATCAGGATGCAGATACCAGACAACCCACTGGAGATGAAGTGCTTTCCCATCTGTGAAGGATAAGAATAATCTCCTAACTCTACCCATGTGCCAAAGCCCTTGAATCAGATAAATCCTCACTCTGTCGCAGAATGAGAGAACCGTAAATCCAAACGTCGCTGTTGACGTGGGTGACGGATCGAAACCTAAGCAAGGCCAGACAAGTGCTTGGGACGGTCTACATAGAGGTGACCTGTTTCTTGAAAATAGAACACAAAGACTGGGTTTTAAATTTTGAAGCATGAGGTAAACCCTAGGTTGATACGTCTAACGGTGAAATGTTGGTATGCTATCAAAAATCATAACACAGATAGTTCCACTATAACTAATTAGGTTTCATTCTTCTAAAATAAGGATAATTGACTTTAAAGTGAATAACCTCAAGTTATCGGGCAATCTGACATGGGCTAGGATTTCCACTGGACATGGTCTCTTTGAAACCAGATCCTAAGGTCCTCCATCCACACCTGTCTTTGAAGGCTCCCACTTTCCCCAGGTCCCTCTGAGTCTCTGAGGAAGAACATTCCTTTCTCCTGGAGCGACCGCATGGCGCTCCGTGTCATCTGCTGTCGGATGCCTGTTTCACTGTTTCACTGACCTGAAGAATGACGTAATTGATTACGGGGGGGGGGGGAGGGGGGGCTTTCATTCCCACCCACAGGCAGATTAAAGATCATCCATGCTAAAATGATGGGAAGAATTACTTTTTTCACCTTGTTTATTTTGACATGTAACTGCTAAATAAGCCTGTTATATTTAGTGCCACCGAGGCCTCTGCCTTTATTCTTGAGCAAGGCATTACTAATAAAAAGATATCCCTTCAAATATAGTGCGACATTATGTATTTTCTTCAGATGTCTGGAAATAAATTAAATAATGTTGATTAGATTATATCTGATTATGAGTTACGGACTTGTCACGGAGCCGGTAGGTGAATGCTGAACCAGTTACAGTCACATGGAATTTGCAGTTTTATTAAAGAGCATTGATTAATGTGGGAGCCTCCCTTCTGCCTAAAAGCCTTATCTCTGTGTCCATCTCTCTGCACTCTGACAGCCTGGAGGTTAACCACAGAGGACTAGCTAGCCTAGTGACGCCTTAATCTCCTTTGGCCCCGGTTGTGGATCCGTGAGCTTAACGGACATGGGCTTGTAGGAGCAAGAATTTACTAGGTCAGTCTCACAACAGGGGTTTTGTAAACCCAAAGGCTAAAAGGGATGAACATTCAGCCTGATCCGCCCTCATTAGCCCTCCTCCAACTGAGGACCTTTCCAAATTTTTGGCAGATTGCAGATTGTTGGATAATGGCCCACATTTTACTTATGAACCACAACGCGGCTGCATCTCAAACAGTACCTGACCATCCCTGTTTATTTCCCTGTGTCACGGCAGCCTTACACTGTCGGACAGTGAATGCCTTCAGGACAAAGCGGGACTCATGCATTCCCGGGCCGAGGCAGCCAGAGCACCATGCCAGCTTCCTGCGAGTGTGAGGTAGAAACAATGTCAGTCCCTGTTTCCCCCTTAGAAGAGCCGCAAGTCTGGCTCTCATGCATGCCTGGTCGACGGAGGTCGGACCCTCTTTCTCCTGTTTTCCCAGGAAAGCTACATGGTGCTTGACACTGGGCCAACTCTGGCTTCAACATTAAAGTGGAATAAACCGCTCCACCTTTGAGAAGGGCTGACCCGGAACCTCCATTAGCATGGGGGGGGGGTGGCAGCCAGCTCTCTGCCGATCTTCAGCACGTAGTCTGACAGGATGGCTAAGTGTAGTTTATGCCCTACTTTCCCTCTGTATAATTAGGAAAACAAAATAAGATACCTGCTGGTGTAGAGGTTCGGCCTCAAACCAATAACAAAAAGGATGTGATTTTCATCCACTACTTATTCTGTTCAGGATGGGGTGATGGCACGTCCGGATTTTGTCTGGACAGTCCCTTTTGCAGCCATTTGTCAGGACTATGACATTACTCTTTCCAAGCACAATGGCACAGAAAGCAAACACACACGCTTCAGAAGCTGAGAATGACTGTGTTATTTTTTTATGCCATTATCTCAAGATAATTATCACAATAGATATACCATCCCTCCTCCCCCTCCAACAGCTTTTCATAGGGCTCCTCCTTTTTGAGCCTTAATCCTCTTTTTTGGACACAGGTGTCCCCCTATGGCGGTGGTCACCCTAGCTAGCACTCCATAGTAGAGGGTCAAATCTGGAAGGACCTCAGGGTCCAATTTATACACATATGATTGGCTCCCCTGGTTCTCTCGATGGGGCTGGGGGAAGGTGAGGCTGAAACAGACACTTGAGCTAACAGCCACTTGTGTCACATCGGCTAAGGACAGCAGGACATGGCAGCCGCGGCTCTCCCCGCTGTCAGTTCGGCCCTAAAATTAATTCCCCCAATTCAGCACCAACCCCTGAGGGACCGCAGAGGTTGCCCACGCATGAAATTGTCCCCAAACAGCCCCCAAGAGTGCTGTCTTGCCATATACCCCATACCTCCATACATAATCGATGTTATGATAAGCAGCGTCTCCGGGACACCAGACACCAACTGGGGTTGGGAGTTTGCCTCCCCCAGTGAGAGAAGGAAAGTGAGTCTGTGAAATAGTTTGCTCCTAACACATGGGTCTCCAGCATTTTTTCATACTAGTGCTACTTTGAAGAAAAAGAAATTCTATTTCATTGTATTAAATCTTTCACATTTTAGAAAAAAAATACTTTGCACCACAAATGAGGCACACACGCTTATCGTTCACAAAAAAAAACATTTTAACTCTAATTAGCTGTTAATTTGTGTTGATGCGTGACTGATGACTTCCCATTGGTTATTATCTGCTGGAGAGGTGAAGGACATCTCTGGATTTGACATGATTAGCACAGGATTGTTGAGCACAATTTGTCAGATTTTCCTCGTACTGCTTTTTTTTACGGTTTCTAGCAAAGAGAATGTGCATTAGCGAGTGTTTCATTGTTAAAATAAATGCCCAGTGAGTTTCCTCTCAGGCAAAGCATTACAGAAAATCCAGTGCTAACCAGCTGCTTATATCAGACTGTCCATCAGATGTCTGTTTCCTGTTTGGTGCTTCTAGTTAAGTGATAGGAATATTGCTGCTAATTGCTAGCGCAGAGTACTTCCTGCTGGACGACGGGGGGCTCTGGCAGGTGCCTCGTGCTGTGAAAATGGCCTCCATTGGCCAGTTGCCTTGCGATGGTGCAACTGCTACCTCTGTTGCTTTATAAATGCTGTCAGAACAGGCGCTAAGTTCCTCCTCTTCTCATGCCCAAGGCTAAGGGGGCACCACTCCCACATGGGAGGGGTGCGGTTCCCATGTCAGACAGTGCCGCTGGCTACTGAAAGATCCACCAGGTCCAACTGTAGTGTAGCCAGGGCGACGGGAACCCCGTCCTCATCGTCACCACATACCCTCCATGATGGAGGAGGCGTCCACTATCCAGTCTGCTCTTGCGTCACACCAGCACCATGTGCATCAATGGCCTGAACAGGGGCGGGGCCATAGTAGCGCTGGCTCCTGCTGAAAGGTGATTGGTCCCAGGAGTGCCCCCTCCCGTGTCACTCACTGATTCAAAACACATCATTGGCTAATGATCAGGTTGGCCCCTGGCCCTTGAATTTTGGCCCACTTGTGCCCCCCACCTTAAAAATCCTATAATTGCCCCTGGGCATGAACTGTTAATAATTGATATACATTGTTGTAAAACATTTAAAGGAAGCCATTCTCTTAGGAAGGACAAGATTGCCCAGGACAGCACAGAAGTTCTTTCTCTCGAACGCCAATCTCTCATTGGCCCGTTTCCCACACTCGCCCCTGACCCGCAGTTCCCGGCCAGCCTGCCCTAACATGCCCTCAACAGAAGCCGGGCCTTCCACTCCATCAACAGCCATTTTTTTCCTTCTCCTTTATTGTGCAGATTCCCCCAGGCTGTCTGCCTTTTAAACTCCCCACCAGTAAGCTCAGCTCACACACACACACACACACACACAGGCACATAGCTTTCAGGCTTGTGTGAGCTCTGGCCAGACAGGCTGAGACTCTGACCAGATGTATCTCGGCTAGAACATCATCACACCTGGCTCAGCCGGGCTTACTGGCATCACTAATAATGGGACGGCAAACACTGTAATTGTTCAGCCCGTGCGTTCCTTCTTTATTTAATGGGGCCTGTCTCTGACTGCTGCTAAGCCTTCCATGGGTATGCGAGAAGATCCAAAATGAATAATATAAACCAATATATGAAATAATTTAAATTCCTTGAAACAGCTGCTCCTCGTAATTATTACAAAACTGAGACGCTTTTTTTCACACTTACCTTTTACTTACAGAAGTATTGTGTTTTTGTGATAAAATCAGCAATCATCAATCAAATATCAGATTTGTCTCTAAAATTAAGCTAGGAAGCAGCCAAGAAAAATAGCAGGTGAGGTGACTATATAGAAAGCATTTTGACTAGCCATTTAGCACAGAAATAACCATTGTAATAATGAATTTATTTTGACCTAGTTTAAAAAGAACCCCTCATACTGAAACTCAGCAATTACTTTTTCAGACTTCAGTGAGTGTACTTTCTCTCGGGACACTACTGTGCATGATTGACACATGTTAATTACAAAGCTGTGCTTCTCAGCCAATAGCGGATGAGAAAATTAGTGGGAGGAGTTTTACTTTTGTATGACATACAGTGGAAGGACAGGTTTCCAGTTTTTAAAAATCGACCCTGTTAATGTGCCAATAGATCTCAATATCTCATAATCATAGGCCATAACTTAATGTAGAGTATTTGAAAATCTCTGAATGCATTTACAACTACAGTTAAAATAGCATAGCACCCACCTGTCACATTTTGTTACTTTACTTTGCATTTGCTATATATATCCATGATTCTGCAAAACTGTAATGCATAGTGATATGCTTGACCGCACCAGCTATCCAGAGGGATTTAAACAAATCACTTGTCTTTTAAATCAGTCATCACTTCTATAGAACTCTCACTGGCCCTTAGTTGATAATAAAAATGGCTGCCCTTTTTATATTCTAAAAAACTCGTATCCAGTAAAATGCTGAAATGCTGAAAATAGCTGGGATGGTAGGAACTGCTTGAACGTGAGGAAACAAAATATAAAACTAATACGGGAAATATGAACATGAATGCAAGCACTTTTATGGAACACGACTAGGGTTGTCCCTAAAAGAAAAACCAAAAATTGCACGTTTCCTGCGACGCTGGTTTCAGGAATTGCCACACTGGATGTATAACATGCAGAGTTATGAAATCTAAGTAGAAAGTGTCATGTGACATCTGACCAAAACTGAATTTGCTGGAGTATAAATACACACGACCACTGAAATCCAAAGCTGAGCAGGCAGAGCAGCCCCTGAGAAACGTAGCGAAGAATCCGGATCAAAAAAATGGTGCTACACCAGAGCAATATGCCACTATATCTGGCGGAGGATCATGACTGGCATGAAGTTTTGATAGCTAGTGACAATAAAACACTCAGAAATAATATGGCGCTGAAGCTCAGACACACCCTTCTTAATGCTGATCAGAAACAAATTGCCATTCGTTTCAAGTTACACTGCAACTTGCCACCAACTGTGTGACTTTTGGGGAAGGTCACGTGGCCTCGGCTATTCCTATCGCTCTGGGTAAGATTTCTGTTAGAACGGGAAAGCGGAGAGCAGCGTCAAACCAGGCATGTTTCGCTTCCTGGTGTCACCGCCAACACCGCAAATAGTTTCAATACAGCCAGAGACTTTTTGCGTATTAAAGAAGTGTTTTCTGAATTGCTCATCTCTTGAGAAGTAAACTAAAAACATTGTGGAGCCAGTGAGCCCTTCACTAGTTTCCATCTTACACTACAGTAACGGGCATCTGTAACTGTTGCTGTGGCCTTAATTTATGACCAAAAGCTCTATATCTTTGAGATGTCTCTCATGTATTGTTGGAAATGCCTATTAAGAGGGCAGGGCATTTTGGGACAACAGAAAACACGTAACATTAAAACAGGGCTTACCACTGTCTTCTACTGTGAAGAAGAAAATGTCACTGGTGGCGTTGTTCCCATCCAGCAGGACATAGCAGATCTTCATGTCATCGATGTCAGCTGATAGAAAAAGACAGAAAAAATTAAGAGTGTACGAAAACGTTAAATTTTTTTAGATTTTCTTACCGGGTTAAAGTTATTTATAGACTAATACAACAATACAACTTTCGACATAAGATGTGATGTTTTCAAATTTGTTTAACGCTAACCAGCATGTTGTTTTCCCCACTTTTAAGTGCATGGACAAACCCATCTGATACCCCACTGTGGCTTAAAGGCTAACAGCACACATTTATCATACTGTTTCTTTATAGAAAGTTTTTTTGTGTTTTGCTTTGCTTTATCTAATCCCTCAGTATAAGTGTGATGGAGTGTCTACCTTGCGTGAAGGTCCTGATGCTGTCATTCCCGAGCGCGGTGTTGATGATGAAGCCGTGGTGGGGGGCCTCTGCAACGGTGTACTTGAGAACCTTGTGTGGGCTATCTCTGTCTTCTGATTTCAGCACCTTACTGGTAATGAGGAAGCCCAGGTGGCCGGTGTGCAGGACCTTGAGGGTGGGGGCTGCTTTGTTGACCACAATCTGTGGAATGCCGTTGTCAACTGTGTTGATCTGAATGATCATCATCTGGGGTTTGCGAGTCTCGAAGACCGTATCAGGGAAGACGAAGAAATCGGTGTGGGTGCCGTCCGTCACTGTGAAGGAGAAGCTGTCCTCATTGGTCTCTGTGCTGTCATGCCTGTAGGTGATGAGGTTCTCATTCAAGTCCTGCTTGGTGAAACTTGTCACTGGGCGTGTGCCATTGTACAACAGTTGCCCATGCACTGGGACCTGAGTGATGACAAAATGTAGCAAATGGTCGGGAGTGTCCCGGTCCTCCACTGTCAGCTCAAAGGGTGTGATTAGCTTCGCCTCACCCTCGCCCACCACCAGCTTGTGGACGGTCAGCACTGGCTTCTTGTTGTCCACATCAGTAATAGACACTCGAAAGGTGCGGAATACTGAATTGTAGCCGTCTGTCACCTCAAACTCAAAGCTGTCCATCTTCATCTCGTCGTCGGAGGTGTGGATGTAGTAGATCTTATTGCCAGCCAACTGCAGCTGGGTGAAAGTGGAGATAGGGACACCGGGCTGGTCTGTACACTCCAGGTGCCCACGGCTTGGTGCACGTGTTATGCTAAAGCTAAGGTGCTCATCGGGGCTATTGATGTCTGTCGTGCTGAGCAGGTCTGTAGTCAGGGTTACTTTCCCGCCTTCCTTTAAAGTTACCCCTTTATTGATGACATCTGGAAAGACCATGTCGATGCCTCCGATGTTAATGTAGAAGTATCGGTCAATCAGAGGATTGATGCCATCAGTAACGTCAAACTTTAAGAGGTCGCGAACGCCTTCTTGACCTGTGTGGACATATTGAATCAACTCACTGTCAATTTCATTTTGAGTGAAGTTCATCCCGACAGTTATGTTTCCAACCACGTCTCCAAATTTGGTAATACGTTGCAGGTAGCCTTGGCCTGGTCCATAGCGCACAATGTAGGTGAGGTCTTTATCTTCAGAATCAAGATCTGTTGCCTTCAGGAGCCTGTTAGTGATTGTTTTTGTTTCTCTAATTTCCACCTCTAGTCCATCATTAATGGTCATCCTTGGTGTCTCATCATCTACTGGGATTACAATGATAAGAACTTTTTTCTCAACTTTATGCTTCCCATCAGTAAGCCTTATCTCAAAACTGTCCTCTTTCGTTTCAGAATCGTCATGCTCATAAACAATGTCAGATGCTTCTTTAATCTGTTCAAGGGAGAATCTGATAACTGGCTCTGGGCCCGTCGTCAGCTGCTGGACTATTTTTCCGTGTTTTGGTTTTGTTATAATTTCAAACTCCAGGTCGTCCCCTGGAACATCTGCATCTGCTGCATTCAGGATAGGCGTGTCAATCACTAGACTCATGCCCTCCATGACGACAAACTCCCGGATGAAAATTTCAGGCTTTTCGTCATTGGCTGGAATGATCACTATGGGGAAGAAGTGTCGTTTGGAAAGATTGATTCCATCTGAACAGTGAAAGGTGAACCTGTCCTCCACAGGCTCACTGCCTTTGTGTATGCTCTGGACATAGTAAATGTGATTGACACTGACGTCTTTGATGCTAAATGCAGTGATGGCAGTGCCAGCTCTTGACTTTTCAGATCCATGGGCAGGAGATATGTTCTCCACATAGCCAGATGTTGGCTGTACAATTATGGTGCACGATATGTCATCATTATCCGTATCTACATCTTCTGCTTGAATGTTCTCCAAGGTGATGACATTCTTCTCCCCCTCTACAACAGTGAATTGCTGCCCAACACTGACCACAGGAGACTGACTGTTCACAGGGAGAATTGTCACGTGCACACGGACGCCTTGGACTTTGTTGCCGCCGACGACCCATTCGTCAGACATATCAGAGATGGTGAGGTTAAAGGAGTCATGCTCTTTGACCGGTCCAATTTCACCACTTGTGTGGACATACATGACATCACCATTGATAATGTTCTGCTGTGTGAACCTCTCAGCAGGAACACCATTCACCATAATTTCCCCCATCTTCGGGGGCTCTTCCACAATGAACGTCAGTCTAAGGTCATCGGTGTCCTCATCCTTACCTTGTATTATATTGCTAGTGATCTCTGTGGCACCATTCTCCAGTACATCAATGGAGGCACCAAGCAAGCCAGCTGGGAGCAGAATGGTGGGCATCTCATCGTCAACGGGTTTCACGCTGATTTTGATGATGATCGGCACTTCATGAAAGCCATCACTGACGTCTACTTTTATCGTGTCGCTAAGCGATTCCTCTCCACTGTGTATGTAAGCTAGCCGGCCACTCTCGATGTCTTCCAAAACAAATGTCTCGCCAACAGCCATATCAATCCCTAAGTACTGCAGTTGTCCAAAGCGAGGAATTCGGGTGACAGTGAAAATGATTTTATCATCATCTGTGTCTTTGTCAGTCGCGTCTAGCTCAGCCTTAGATATGATGAAGGTGCTCCTCTCTAGTACAGTGAAGCCAGTGTTGGTGATAGTAGGAGGCATGTTGTCAACAGGTTGCAAGAAAATAGTGAAGAGGCCGTCGACAGAGTTACCAGCAGTATCTTCTACAATAAAGTTGAACTGAACAACTTTTGCAGTGATACCCAGCTCCTGGTCTGGGGGCTTGTATGCCACTTTGTGATGATTAATCTGAGCTTGTGTGAACTCCGAGATCACTGTCTCAGGACTCTCACTCAGGACAAGCTCACCAAGTGGGACCAGGTTGTTTTCGTCAGTGTCTGTTGGAGGCCTGGTAATGCTATACTTAAGATCACGGTCATCTGAGTCCAGATCAGTGTAGCGCAAAAACTTCTTAGTAAAGTGGGTCAGTTCATACTCCTTCACAGCCATATAAAGTGTAGTGCCAGGGTAAAGCTCGGGGGGAAGGTCATCAACAGGGTGTATTTTAATCATGAACGTATGCTCCCCAGATTGGTTTGGAGGATCATTGTCATCTTGGACCCGGAATACAAACCGATCCATAACTGTGGTGATGCTGTGAGGTCCATTGTGGCGGTAGAAGAGTTTGCCGTTGAGGATGTCCTGCTGGAGCCACTCTGTCACCACCTGCTCAAACATCTCATCCGTCGAGCTGAACTTCCAGGCAGCCCGGTCTTCTGGTGGCTCTGTTTGCCTGAGTAGCAACTCCCCCAGTGTGGAATAGGGGGACTCCAGAATAAACTTAATGGTGGAGTCCTCAGAATCGATGTCTGTCGCGCTCAGAATGAATGGGGAGATCTGCATGATTTCATTCTTGAAAAGCACTAATCCTGTGTTGGCATTGATGATCGGGGGTTCGTCGTCAGTTGGCACAATGGTGATGGGGAATAGAAACTCAACCTCATGACTGCCATCGGTCATTCTGAAGATGATGTTGTCACTGTAGGTGTCACTACCATCATGCTGATACACCACTATACCTGCGTCCAGATCAGTAGGTGTGAAGAACTTTTGGCGGGACCCCAACACTGTCAGCTCACCATGCTTCAAGCCATCAATGACAGTGATTCTCACATCTTCAAGGTTATCCTCATCGCTGATCTCCAAATTATAAGCACTGGACAGTGGTCTTGACTGACCTTCAAATAACAACTGTCCCGTATTCTTAGTCACAACAGGCGCTAAAGTGTTCATGGTCTTCACTACAATCATGAAGGCAAACGTGTCAGAAACGGAGCCTTCGGTGTCCACGATTTCAAACTCAATCTGAAAAATTCTCTCCTCATCCGAATCTTCGGACGGGGGCTTATATGCAATTTTTAAATCTTTGACATCTCTTTGATAGAATGAAGTAATGGGCAGATTTTGATCATCAGTACTAATTATATAGCCTTGCTGATTGCCCAGCTGTGAGGTGACATTAAAAATCAAGTCATCTTGGTCAGATTCAACATCCTCAGCAGCTAACATATCGCTGGTAATAGCTGTCATCACAAACTGGTCAATCTCCATCATCATCATAGCCACAAAGCTTGGTTTGGGGGGTGTGTTTTCGGCCCCCTCCTTAATTCGAACCATGATCTGAAAATGCTCCTGCTGTAATGTTTTACCCTCCTTGTCCAACAGCTCCACCATCATTGGGATGTAGTCTCTATTAGGTGAGTTGGTGGTAGAGGTGTGCTGGTAGCGAATGCCGAGCTTAAGAAAAGCATCGCAGTCGACCATCTGCCCATTCGCGGTGTAATTCATAAGCTTGCCATACCTCGGGAGGCCGCCGGCGCCGACCAGGGTGCTGACCTTGCAGGATGACACGCTGCTGTCGTAGGCGAACTCCAGGCCCTTTTGGTCAATGGCGTTGCTGTTGCCATTCAGCTTCTCCACGGTCAGTGGCATGTTGCGCGTCAGGATCTCCAGCTGCTGGAACACCACCTCCACCTCCAGCATGAAGGGGATGATCACCGTGTCTGTGAGGGAGTCATATCTCAGCTGCAGCCTCACCCGATCCCGGCTGGGGCTCCGCGATCCAAAGTGCGTGTACTTCACCTCCTCCGCACCAAAATCACACGGGAATTTTTTGGGGGTCAGGGCACCCGGCCTCTGGGCGAGTGGGTCATTGTCCAACACCGTGATGTGGCAGCGATCCCCAGGCAGCACCTCTGTTACAAGATCCTTAACAGGGTCCAAAAATACAGCCCGCCCAAAAGGTACTCTGATCCCATTATTGGCCACCAAGATGGAGTCGGCATTAGGTCCGGATTGTTGTTGGAAAAGATAAGCAGAATCAAAGTCTTGAGCGGCCACGTGAAAGAGACAGCTGCTAAGGACAGAAATCACGAAGATCCACTCCGTCGCTTTACGAAATCCCACCTTGTGCAGACAACTAGCCATGACCGCAGCTAGCTGCCCTGCAGCTGCCGTCAGTAACTCCCCCAGATGGATAAATAAACTGTGTGCTTAAGACCTAGTTTCAAGGGGCTCTCCCTCACAGCCCACACTCTCCAGACAAGTGCTGCTGCCTCAGCCGGGATCTGCAGGTAATACTCCAAAGGCACAGCCCAAGGCTCCACCCCCCAAAGGCTCTGACAGGATGCCTCCTGTCCCCTGGCTAATTAAAGAAAGACCATTGGACAGCCCCCCTCTCCTCTTGCGCATTCCATGTCCCCCCGCCCCAGCCGTGGCCCCCAGACTAAAGCTCTCATAAAACACCTTTCCTTAAAATTTTGCTTGAAAAGTTTCCTGTATTTCACCAGCGTCCATAATAACTATTCGGCATAGTGCAGCAGATCTCCGAAGTGCACACTAATAATATCTCCCAAACATGACCATTTTAGACAAGTGTTGCTGCTTTGCAGTTGATGTGGATCACATTACAGGAGGCCGAGGTACTGGTCATTCCATGCAGGGTGAAAATTGTTGCCTTTGGAAATTCTGAAAAACTAAAATTCAGCAATACAGACAAAAACAAAAATAATATAAATAAGAGGTAATTAACAATGCTAACTTCTTAACTTACTGCTGTGCCATTATTTTAACCATTTCCCCGTAATGCAAAATAAAATTATTCTGTTGATAAGAGCATGTATTGCAGCATTCAGTTTTAAAACTGTGAGAGAGATAACTAATAATGCAAATTAAGAAATTTAGTGTTCTGTTTTAATGAAATGGGTGACAAATAAAAAAAGAAAAAAACTTTTCTGTTTAATAAAACCCGCTGTCTAGCCCATGCAGTGAGGGAGCGAACACTGGCGCCCTCTTTTGGCTAAGTCAGGTATTTCTCGGAGATGAACACCCTGCGGTTTTCTGACATCTGCTGCAACATATTTGCTGTTTTTAAATAACCTTCAGCTATAAGCCTGTGTGAGGACGGGCACTGCATTTAAACATTCACTTCATTCGTACCTGGTGGGTTCTAAAAGTGTCCATGGCTTAGATGTTGCACATAAAATTGAGGTTGGCATTTATTTTTATATCTTAACCTTTCATGGTTTTGCAGGAAATAAGATAAGAGAGACTTTCCTGGGGTGGTGTGGTGGTTAGCGCTGTTGCCTCACATCTCGGGGACAAGGCTCCGTTTGTGGAGCTTGCATGTTCTCCCTATGTTGCTGTGGGGTTTCCTCCAGGTACTCCGGGCTACCCTGACAGTCCAGAAGCATGCTAAGGTGAACTGGAGTTATGAAATGCTGTCCTGCCACAGTCACTGCCCAGAGCTTCTTACAGGGTGTTTGGCCAGGCCCGTTTTCTCCCAGTGTCCAAAACGAGTACAAACACTCCTGGTTTAGTGACTGGTTAAGTTCCCTTCCAATGGCCAGCTCGTTACGCAAAATGGTAGCTTATTGAATCAGGTGACTGTACTTGTAACTTTATTTTAGCCGTCCATACTGTTTCTTTTATCGTCCATCCAGCCACCCATTTTCTCTATGTGCTTGTCCTACATAGGGTCGTGGGGGTCATGAGCCTATCCTGGACACTTTGGGCACAAAGCAGGGAATAAATTAGGGCGGTGCACCAACCCATCGCAGAGTTTCCCTCTTATATTTTTTCTATTCACCATATTCTTATTTTGATCATTTCCTTAGTTTTAGTTTCCTTGAATGTATGTAAATAGCCTGCATTTGTCCAGCATGTGTAATACAGCTCTAGAAAAAATTAAGAGACCACAGCAAAACATTTAGTTTCTAAATTAGTTTCTAATTTTTCAATTTATCTGTATCCTTAAGTATAAAATATAGATTTTTTTTGCAAACTCCAGCCTGGCTCTTCCCTGCTTTTCATTAATGAAGGGCTTCTTCTGTGCTTCATGGGACTTCAGATCTGTTTCTAGGAGCCTGTTGAGAACTGTCCTAGCTGTGCACCTAACTGTGCACACTTAATGATTCCCATTCCTGTTGAAGGTCATCTGAGGTAATCCTCCAATTTATGAGGCACTGCCGGACAAGTTGATGGTCATCTCTGGCATTAGAAAGTCATTTCCCCCCGTCTACCTGGCTGGTTTCTGGTTGTTCCCAGTGTCTCCTGCTTCACCTCGTTCTTATGTACTGCTGTCTTAGAAACTTTCAGCCTGGAAGCAGCCTGCTGCTCAGTGTAGCCTTCTGCCAGCAGAACCAGGAT
>JAODKM010000078.1:1519815-1536835 GCA_026780845.1 Petrocephalus sullivani
ATCAATAATTATCGATATCGACCGATATGAAACACTGATATCGTGATACAGTTTTCAGCCATATCGCCCAGCCCTAATGTAAAGTGACTGATACCATGTGGAGCCCTCAGGTTCGACACAAATCTGTTCACCCAGGATCCTTGGAAATGAGGCTTGCATATTGTTTTAGGGAGGGTCTGGGGGTGGAGGTGCTGTTGGTGTTCTGGGGGAGCTTCATTTTATATAATAACTGCTTGCGTCTAGCCTTGGGGGCAGTTTCAGTGACACTAAGGTCATTCATATAGTTACTGCTTCAACCGGAAGTACAAGCCCTTAGACTTATTGAGGGGTCAAAGATCATCACTTCTGAAGGGTCATGCCTAGATGGTGTGCACAAATTCCCACAAAATGCCAAGCATCTGATATGGGCTGGAGGTGAGGAGCCATGTTGACCCAGTAGGGGGTGAGGGTGGGCAAATGTCCCCAGGTTCTTGATGTCGTATGACATCCAGTGGGTGTTGATGGAGCTCTGGGGATCTCCATGTAAGGGCCATCTCCCTCTGCCTTGAACATACAAAGTAAGCAATCGATCGCAATGGACCACGGCCCTGCAAGACCACAGTTGACGACCTTTCATATAAATTATTCCTAGAAAGGCCAAATATATCTCTTGCGGTTGTTGTCACTAGGCATCAGTTTTAAATACATCCACCCGCTGTAGAAAGAAACCCGTCTCAGCAGGGCAAGGGCGAACGGGCTGGTCCCACGGCGTGACATACGATCCGGGCTTTGGAAGAAGCTTGCTGGAACAGTTCGATCTTGAGAAGCATGGCATCAAAATGATGGCATGAAACTGTCACGACAACACTGTGTGAGACAGACCCGACCATGACATCTCTATGGTCTGAGGGGCAATTGTGGAGATGGTGGGAGGTACTGGAATCGAGCAAAAAAGCTCAGTAATTACTGTATGTCTGGAAACGAATGCAATACATAGTAGCTTGACTTGCTAAAATAACCCAGGAGGAAGTGGGGGTGGTTAGTGAGATCATTTGCTTAACCTGAATATCTTCAGCAAGTAGCTGACCATAGTCATTTGGGGTATGTAAGTTGTTTGGGCGGGGGGAAATCCAACGCACAACACTGAGATGTATTCCTTTACTTTCTCACATTCAATATGTCAGTAATGGTGGGTAATATCAGGCAGTGACTGATTTATAAGGCTGAATTAAATGTCAGCCCTTCATGTTGGCTTGCAAATCCAATACACCTACAACGAGATGCAAAGTTTTGCGAAGAGTGTTGCTGACCTTCAGAGGAGACCGGATGGAGACACGCCCAACAATATGTGGAAGGAAACGCATCCTACGGGCACCCTTAGAAAAGGCACACAGAAATAACTCATTGTTTACTGGAGATGCTGACGTAGTCCACACAACAGTGGCCGGAGCTTAGCAACCCCAGCTGCAGACTCCCAATCATGCGTGAAGTTCAATAGATGCCTCAGATACCCAGTACATGTCAGGTCAGTCATTTCATTACATCTCTGAAATAGGCCCTGCTATTTCGGCTAATTTGGAAGCAGAGGGAAGTCCAGGGTAACTATAGTAACAAACAAACCCACCTCTATATATAGTCATAACCCCTCAGTTATTTACCTTATTTTTTCCTTCTAAGCTCTCTGCAGTTTTTGTACATATATTTGTATGCATGCCCCATTACTGGAGATGATATTGTTTTATTTTTAAGCTTCCGACTGTTGCTGAAATCAGGAAGAGTATATTAGGACAGATAAGGGTCAGATAAGGCTGAATCACTTAGGAGAGCAAATCTGACAAATGGACATAGTTTGAGCATGACCTGTACTGTTTATCAGCATGACTGAAGGCAGGTGAGGCAATGATGCTCACTGAGGGATGAGATGTATTCAGGTACCCCATAAGTCACAATAGTTTGCTCATTAGCAGCTTCCAAGTCAGGTGCTCTACAGTGCCCCCTTCAGAGGATCTTGGTGAAGTGCGTTCTGAATCTCTGCCAGCGCCTTGAATCTCACTATCCAGGGATAAGCTCCCCCCCAAGGGATTGGGATGCCAAGGGCATTAATGACGCATGATTGATGAGATGCCATCTTGGGCGTGTCAAGCACTTCCCCAGGACGATGCGTAGGGTTATTGAGCATTAGGTATCAGATATTCATTTTGAGAAATACATTTTGTTCCCCCCTCCTCTAGCTAAATGGTTGTGGTTTCATGAATTCATAGATTTATTTTGATTGGCGTAGTGCTTTTCTGCCTTTACCGAGCTCAGATACGCAACAAAGGCATTTTAGACTGTGATGTCTGCAAGAACACCATGCACCACGGTCTCCTTACTGCTTGCCTGACAAACTCGTATTTCTTCATAAATTCATTTCTATCAATCACACAATCTCTATCATATCCTTGACCCTTACTGGTTCTGGGCATCTTATCATTAGAACCCAAACTGATCTAGTTGACCTGATCAAGCCAGTCAGACTTGAGCATGTGCCCGAGCATAGAGCAGTGACCCAACAGCACCCCTTCTCCCACCAGTGCCTTCAAATTAATGACATAATTTCACAGCAGCACTGTCATTGTGACAAGCCGTGGAATTCGCCGATGTCAGTTTCCTCTGACAGGAGACCTTCAGATTCTTATCACTTGCGAATAAATGCAGTCAGAACTCATGTGTTCCGGAACACAAATCAGGCCAGTTGAAGGATAGTTTGCAGCTGTATGTCTAACCACCCCCCCCCCCACCAACCACGAAACGGAACCTCAGAGGGAATGTTTGGCTTGTGAAGCCTAGAGGTTCTCTAAAATAGTCAACTCACTGTTGTCCCCAACCCCACTGAAGCTGTGATGTGATCACTTCCTCACCCTGTATTCCCGAGTAAATCATTTATTTTTACTGCATATTTGGGGTTTTGTGCAATTGTGAGCTATAAAGGGAAACTACTGCTATTCAGAGATGAGCCGATACTTCAGAAACCTAAGATGACCTGGGCTCCCTGGATCAACCAGGTAAAAACCACCAGTTGAAAACTCCTGAAGTGCAAAAAGCCCATGTTCTGGCCACTATCAGTTGCAGAGATGTTTCCTCTCCTTGGAATAATGTCCCTGCAAGAGGGAACAGCCTCTTTCTGCACTTTCACACCTAACTCCAGCATGCAGACCATCCGGCCGTGTGAATATGCAGCTTGTATAAATAGAGGACAGCAGGAACTTGATATGTTTGGATCCGGTTCATCTGGAATGAAGTCCCACCATTTTTTCCTTTATGCACACCCCCCCAAACCCCAGTGATGGGGGTACATCAAACCCACAATGTTGACTCTAAACTTGTGCCATCACCTGTAACCGAGGAAACACCGGACCCTTGGATACAGACTTGATTTAGCGACTGGTGACGTCCTTCTATCGAAGCCCCTCATTAGAGCTGTGTATTTAATTGCATGTGATAAAATGCATGTCACTGTTTATTATCTCTCTGGGTTTGTTATTGCTGCAAGAGGATTCGCTTTCAGTCCCTAAGGAACATAATCCAACAGCATTTTTTAGCTATCATAAATAATTACAGTGAAATAACGGTCTTGAAAACATGCAATTGAAATAACTCCTTATCATATTTTATGTAATGCAAACCTAAGTAAATGTATAAAATATATTTTGGAATGACAGCATGGATGTCTCAGTCCCCGGGGTCTGGGTTCGAATTCCGCCATGTGTGTGTGAGGTTTGAGTTCCGCCTCAGCTCCATGTGTGTGCGGTTTGAATCCCGTTCCTGCTCTCTGCATGTGAGGGCTTTGAATCCCTCCCCTGCTGTGTGTGTGTGAGGCTTGAGTCCCTCCCCTGCTCTGTGTGTGTGGGGGGTCGAATCCTTTCTCTGCTCTTTGTATTTGTGTGGGGTTTGAATCCCGCCCCTGCTCTATGTGTGTTTGGGGTTTGAATCCCACCTCTGCCCTATGTGTGTATGTGGAGGGGGGGTCCGCAAGTTTCCCCCCATGAAACGGGCTTCCCCCAAGTATTCCAACTCCTACAGCAGCCGAAAAATGTGCAGGGGGGCTAATTGGTGTCTCAGTTACCTATAGTCTACATACAGGTGTCCTGTTATTTTATTTATTTAGTAGATTCATGCACATTAGAAAGCTCTGTTGGTCTTTAGAGGAATTGGGGGTTAAGTGCCCAACAGTGAAAACACAGTGAACCAGAGACTCCCGAATCCCAGGTATTGCCTCCTAGCCCACTGGGTCACATGCTGGCATACCATTCAGGGTGCACCCCATCCCTCTATAAACCTGAACCGGGTTGGAAGTTATAGGGGGTAGATGGATATGTTACACAGCTAGGATAAGTGTCTGGATGACAGATTGGAGATGTTACACATCCTGCACTGATAGTAAATATTCCTGTTCCCCCATGCTTGATGTGGCTTCCCAGTTCCCAGCGTGTTTCACATCATTTTTGGCCATGTTTGAATTCCTTTACATTTACTTTCATCTTATTTAGCAGACGCTTTAGTCTTGTGTGACATACAGGTGAGGCCAATAGCACGGTATAAACTTACTTGCTGTCCCGGAGTCAACTGGGCATGAGTGCAGCTAGGCTGAGCTTCCAGTGAACAGCCGGGTAATCCACTCCACTGAAAAACATGCCATTTCGTGAAAATCATTCAGCGATTGGGGAGGATGTTTATCTCAGGGATGAGCATGGCCTGGCATGGGGGAGTTTGCAGGTTTTTAACACTCTGGCTGAGACACCCCTCGCACCTGTGCTGAGAGCACAGCCGGGGGTGGTCTGGACAGAGCTGAGCAGATGGAGCATCACCGTGAGCGCTGAAGGATCTCCTGCTGACATTGTGCAGCCTGTCTGGGCTTTCAGCATTCTGATGTCAGTATGGTCAGTAATAGACGCCAAAAGCCATATAAAATATTAAGTGTTAACGTGGTTCTGCATTGGGAAGGGTGCTATTTTTATCAATATTTAAAATAATATTTTAAATGATTAATGAAAAAGCTGACTATGCATTTTGAGACTGTTAGTAAACACTAGTGTGCAGGTCTCAGTGGCAGCTCCTAGGTCATCAGTTTCAAAGTTGCTGCCTCCTTGTCCCCCCAAATGCCCCCCCCCCCCCCCACACTTGTGGTAGGGACAAGGGAAGCAACACATATCCTCCAACAACCTATTCTATATGTTCATTGATTCGTTTAGCCTGGACATCATCTGCATCTTTTTTTCCTCAAATTAAAATGGGTTAATTTCCCCTAAATGGTTTGTTGAGAGAGGCTGGGGACATGCTGACATTTTTGTTGATATTGATGGCCTTTGATGATGTCACTTCCTTCATCACTGATCCTCCATCCATCCATGCATTATCTACCGCTTTTCCGGGTAGGGTCACGGGGACAGCAGCCTAAGCAGGAAAACCCAGACTTCCCTCTCCTTTGCTCTCTGATTCTCCATACCCAAAACCATTTTGATAGCTCCCCCCTCGATGACTCGCTGTCTGAAGTTGAAAATTCATGATGCTGACGAGGGAAGAAATAGGCAAGCGAGCGCAGAAGGTAGCGCGGGCAGAAAGTGGTATCGGGACACACTCGCATCCTCGATGACTTGGCACGCTCTGCCTTTATGTCATCACTGAAGTTGAAGCTTTTATGTCATGACAAGCATGGGTGTTACCGCAAAGGGTACTCTTGACTCTAGACTTCCACATGCTCCCAGCGAAGGGGTGATTTGACTGAAAATCAGACCTTGATGATTTGTAACCTAAGGTATTGGGACAGCACTTCAACATCTGGAATTGGGAACCTATATACTGTTATTGTTAGTTATGGAGAGAGTGCTCCCATAAGCCTGGTGTCAATTACTTCCTGGTTCTGGACCTCTGTGGAGAACAATAGCCAAATTTTGTGTGGCGAAAGCATGGGGTGTTTCTCAATGTGCATACTTGACCTTACTTGTGTTCACTTGTACCCCTTTTATGTCATCTTCCATTGCCAAAGACCAGTTTCAATACCCAAGAACAGAAGCACACAGGACAGTAAAAATCCTCATGTTGTTCTTGCCCCATCCCAAATATCATTGCATCCTTGCTGAATGAGACCAATCCCATGATTCATTGTGCCCCAAGTTTCTCCTTTGAAGTTCGCAAGATTGTTCTCGCCAAGACCACAAGTACGATCTTTGAATTCTTGGTATTGAGAAACACCTATATGCTGGCCAAGTTTGGCTCTTGTAGCCCCGAGTCATGTGGTGTTTGAGGGTGCCTGAATTCCAGGTTTTATCTAGTTTGACAGAGTTTCAGTTTGATGGTGAATGTTTCCTCTACACCTGACGGAACCCAGTAACAATCCCCGACTTCTAGCAAATCTAGAAAATATGATGAAACAAAACACAGAGCTTAGTGTTAAACATTAAGCTACAAATATAAAGATACATTCATATAAGTATAGATTACAAGCCAAAGCATGTTTATAAAAATCAGAGACAAAAGCAACACATTCAGGTAAAAGTAATTAGCTTCTTTATTGTAATGAATAATGCACTTCTCGCACTGCGTTCTTCATAAAATCTCATTTTCTAGTCTTGCATTTATATGAATTTTGGCAAGCATATTAACATAAGAACTAATAAATTGCTAATAATATGGAAAGTAACTAACGCTACATTTACTGAAAAGACACTGTGTCAGAATGTAACAGTTTTCTATCAATTCTCCCGTGCAACAATGCATTCGGGTCTGTTCCCGGTTCTGCCGTTTCCCCCCCTGCATTTTCTTCAACAACCATTGGCTTTTCTACAAAACAATGGACCAATCACAGGAAAGGAGTCAGCTGAAGCTAGCTGAACAGGGCCCAGCCTGGGTTAACTTACACTAGCAGAGAGCCGGTGGAGAAAACTGTACACCCATGTATTGCTTTAACGTAAATACTTGATGCTTCAGTGTGGTATCGATAGTGTACATATGCAGTACGCATTGCATTAATTACTAGTTCTAGCATTATGTTCAACGGCAGAGTGTATTGTTTGTGTTTATTTAGCCTGGCGACAGAAATAGAAGGTGGTTAAGAGCAGCGAGAAAGAGATGCGAGTGTCAAAGGAGTTTCAGTGTGTCGTCCTCAGCCAGCAGGTGTTCAGTCGGACCTGGACCTCAGCCACCGGTGGACAGATAGCGAGGTTTCGGCTTGATGATTTCCACTTCACACTTTGCTTATCTAAATTTTGCAAGAAAACAGACAGAAGTCAATGTCTAGAGACATTCAAAGGACAGAGAGCAGGATGGGTGTGGATTGAAGGGCGAGACCTTCAGAGCTAGAGATGCTAGTGAACATTTTCCTTCAGTTTCTCTGTAAACCAAGTGATTCACTGCCCGGCCATAGACGGGCCAGGCTTCCTCCTTCGAACTTCTGCAGAGTCACTGAAAGGCCTTTTGTCATATCCTCTGATTACATACTCAAGAACATCTTGTAATCAATTGCAGGGAAGAGAAATTTTATACCACGTCCCCCAGACCAGAAATAATAATGCTTTTGATCTCCTCACCCCCCTTTTCCCCCACCCATCCTATCTGGCCACCTCTGGAACTAAGACCCCCTTGTTGCCGGGACTTCCACTCACCCACCTCCCCTCCCCCATTCGCATGGATGCCTTCTCCAAGGTCCTCTCCCACCTTGGCCATGCCCCTGTCCTTTGTTCCACCTGCTATGACCTTTCACCCTATGGCTATGATCTGTCGTGGTTCAGTTTTACGACGAATGATAAACACGCTTTCGAAGCCTTCGCCTCTCACTCTCTCCTTTGTTATTATTACTCCCATAATTCAGTGTGGTCAATGGAACATGACAACTGTACAGCTCTGCTCAGGACTGGCGAATAAAGAATCTGTGCATCAACACTCAGTAATTATTAGTACATCCAGCTCAAACTTCTGCAAAGGTTTACATTCTAAAATGGGACCAATTACTTGTGAATGAATTTGGGCCAATATTACAAGGCTATTTAAGTACAACAATAGATACGGACTCCAGATCAGTCTGGTGTATCTCTATAGACTGGGTACTAGCGTAGATTTTTATCTGGCAGATCCTGAGTGGTTTTAAGGCTCTGCTTGCCCAACTGCCATCATGTTTGATAACAAAACTACCAGCTATGCAGATAGACGCCAAGTCTGTAGCAATTCCCTGATGCTGAAACCAAACCTGATGGTGATTACCTAGAAGGGTCAGAGCTTAACGCAATGGTGCTGGGGTTGTGTGTAGTCCACAGGTGATGCCTTCCTCCTACTCCTGGGCCAGCCAATCAGAGACTGAAGACCTGATAGGCATCTCTGTTCCCATAACCATAGGAAGGCGGCTGTGAGCCGATGAATGACGTGGCATACTGTCAAGTATTTTCAGACTCGGGATAAAACCATGGGACTAATCCCAGTGTAACACATTCTTCACCTCCGGTATCAGGTAAGCAGTAGAGCACCTCTGCTATCCTGGCTGATCTGTATCGTGCATGGGGTTTTCTTGTTAAAAGGAAACTTCTGTTTGCTCAAATAAAACAATAAATCCAGGTAAGGTGAATGGCTGCACATAACAATTATACCGCAATGACAAGATAATAGGAACTCTACTTGAGAGGTACATCTTATAGATAAGCAAATTTAAGCATGAACTAAGTATTAATGTTATAAACAATGTATATGCAAGAAGTTTGCATGTGCAAGGACTTTTTTCAGAGAACTGCAATTGATAGCCATGTTCCATGCCATGTTTGGTGTATCTAGGTGCCCAATAGTGAGAGACTTATCGGAACGGCATGGTCAGCTTAGCAAACTATAACCACCATATGAAAAGAAACATGGCATGTTTCACTTGCATTTCACAGAAACTGTAGCTTGTGAAAAGGAATGCTCCTAGCTGTCCACCTTCTTTAAAGTCTGTCAGGCCCACAGCTCCTCCAGCACTCTAGCCCTAGTTCTTGCAAATATGTAGACTATCCACTGACAGCCACCATCAGGAGTCTGTAGATGTAGCTGTTAAGTGTCTGCTCTGACATTGCATCATGGGAAACCCACTGAACCACCGCAGTGGTGTTTCTTTACACCAGAAAATATTATTGTGTCTGACAGGTTTATGGCAGGGAAGCAGTGTGCCAGGGAGCCCTCAACGGTGACAGGAAATGGCACAAAGGTCCTTATTCGCTTAAATTTACATGGCCTTGAATTTTAAATTGCCAGCACAGAGGATCTATCTGTATGTCACCTGTCCGGAGACGAGCAGTGCACGACTGCTCAGGAATGGCATCGGAAACACACTGCTCCATCATCGATATAATGGGCAGGTGTGGATTTCGCACAGACACTTGGGGGGTGGGGGAGGCAGTGTGGGGCTAACGGCCGCGTCTCTATCCGACCCTGCTCTGTAGTGCTGCCAAGCCATTGTCGGGGGGCTGACAGATGGTGTCACATCAGGGAGGGGGGCTTCAGCCTTTTGGGAAAGGAATGTGGACGTGATGGCTTCAGCAATATCAGCACTGGTGTGTGTGTGTGTGTGTGTGTGTGTGATCAGCATTAATACCTCTACAAGCACAAACGGTGAAAAGATTATGGTCCCTCCTTCATACACCAGCCCCGGGAAACAGTCTAGGCCAAGGTTCCCCAGTCCAGTCCTCGGGGACCCACAGACAGTCCACATTTTTGGAGGAAAAATGAGAACTATCTGGTAGGGAGCTTGGAAGGAGCAAAAACATGGACTGACTGTGGGTCCCCTCAAAGCCAACTGGGATACACTGGTCTAGGCTACATACGCAATAGACTGGTGAAATCTCTCAACTGACTTTGAATGGGTTTCATCAAATAACTGTAAAGAATGTCAGCCTGAGCTGGGGAAAGCAGCTCTAAAGTAACTCAGCAGTTTTTAACGCAAAAAACAGCTGAAATGTTTATATGAGTCCCCTGGCGATGGACAGGGCTCCCACTTTGTGAGAAGCGTAGGGCAAATTAGTCAAAGGGTCACTTAAACAGCTACGGAAACCTTCGGGATGGACAGAGCGCATCACACGACAATCTGAGGCCGAGAGGATCGGGTGGTTCCCTAATCCCTGCATTTGATACACTCCACCTTTAGCACTCACCACAATAATCCTGCCCAAGGGAAAACACACACTCTGTGGGGGATTAAAGGGACAGCATCTAAACAATAATGCTCATTGTTGGATTTTATGATAATATAATACAATTTTTATTTAATTGCATCTTGAACTTAAACAATTCAAGCAAAGCATCCTATAGCCTTTTACCTCTACTCTATTTAACAATACCTGCTGTCTTTTTGTAACATGATCTGAAATGTGTTGAAATGCTATGAAATTAAATCCCTAGCAAAAAAAAAAACCTAATTCTGTTGCAGGACACAGAGCAATTTCAGCATGAATGTCATTCTGTAGCCTTTGCCGGAGAGATTTGCGATGTGAACCTGCTTCCATAAACCTCTGCTATGGCACAGAGTTTCTGCAGTTTTGAAGGCTAAGAGTTTATAGGAGTTTATATCAGTGTTGTTCCATTCAGTTCCCATTCAATTATCGCAGCAAAGAGTTCGTCGACAATTATGCGATCAAACAGCTTGCGTGGGCCTTTTGATCTTTCTAGGTTACCATGGAGACCGCAAAGAAAATGTCTTGCAGACCCCCTTCTTCACTATCCAATGGTGTACAAAAAATACCAAAATTGCTCTCCGAATCAGCAAAGAATATACATATGTCATTTAATTATAGTTCAAAACAAAAGGTCCCAAGGCTTTCACTGTTTGCATCTTATAATGCATAAATCAGAGAAAACCTCCTGTTGAACTAAAGCTAGAAATACCAACCTGGATGAGGTAGTAAATGAGGGCTCTTAGCTGGTATCTGTGGCAGCCCTTTACTCAAAAGGAGGGGAAGAAGGTGACAGGTTTGGAGATGCGAGGTGAATCAATAACAAACACGGGGGTCAAAGGGTACAGCACAAACCCTTCTCCTCACCTGACAGAAACAAACAAAAAGCTTTAAAGGTGAAGTTCTTAAAGGATCCCATATTTTATCTTCCTACTATTCACTTAAAAATATGGTTACAATGTATTTGGGAATTCTCCAGAACTTATTCTGGGTCTTATTATTGTTTGTTATTAAATATTTTCTGTTTCTCACTGTAGGACATGAGGTATAACAATGAACAGGTGATTTCTGAGTCAACACAACATACTGTAAACCAAAAGTCAAAAGAGCGTCCAGCATTATGACTTAGCTAAGTTCGCTGCCCCTGTGGTAGACCAAGTTCCAGTGGTACACAGTGTGTCGAACGTGCAGGAGTGTCTGTCTGCCGCTGTCTTTGCACAGACTTGCTCATTGGCAAGCGAGGAATGTAAGGAAGGTCATACATCAGTCTCCCCCTCAAAGATATTGTGTACCCTTTAATTAGGGTTGGGCGACCTCTGACCTCTCACTTAGCCTCTAATGCAAGGGGTCATCAACAGACGAGGAATCAGAGTAGAAAGTCGGCACACGGATCAGGAATTACACCCCTCATAAAATCGCTGTTTGTATCCCATTTACGGCTGGCGAGCCATTGACCGTGTGATTAGTAGTTCACCTCACAGTGAGCACCGAAACTCTGGGTAAGGCACACTGAGAACTGGTGATGCCCTGCAGAACGGATTCAGGAAAAACCTCACTTTGTGTTTTTGACAAGCTCTCATGCTCTGCTCAACCCTCTCAAAAAACCCACGTTTGATTATTTCAGGAAAATAAACAAAACATAGGCAAAATATTTTTTCAGAATTTGACCCAGGTATATGACCCAAAACAACCAGAACATTCCTTCTTGTAAAAGTATATTTTGAAGCTGATTTTTGTTGGTGTAAGCCATATTGTCATATACATCAGTAATCTGTTTGGTTTTTGTTTATTTCAAGTTGCACTTCAACAAACTTTTCACCAGCAAGTCAGAGAAATATTGCTCTGATCTGGTTGTGTGCTATAAATGCATGTTACCTGATCTGGACTCTTTTAATTTGGCCCTATTTTTAATTTACTGTATTAATTCGGTCAGCATGTGCTGGCTCTGGTTCGGTTTTAGCCGCTCTGTAGCGTGCTGTAGTCTGATTAAATGAAAGCTGCCATCACCAGCCATGTGCGCTACTTAGATCCTAAACATACCTGGGCTTCTCTGCTGGTCAGAAAGCGGCAACAAAGAGCACAGCGGGAACCCATTGCACCGCAGCGCTATAAAGGTCACTCGCAGCCACGGCTGAATTAATGCCCCTCTGTGACCTACTTACAAATTCAGCGCCAAATTACTCCAAATTTAGCTCTGTAAAATAGAATGACCGGCGATGATGCCCACGGTGCTTTAAAAAGCAAAGTCCAGACAGCTGGGCAGCATTTAAATAAGAGGCGATCCTTTCTGCCTCCCAACTGAGCCTCGCCCTCGTCAATCACCCAGCATGGCCCTATCGCATTACTGCCTCACTTGGCTTAACGCCTTCCTTCAAAAATAGAGGGAGCGGAAGGACAAAGTGCAGATTTACAGGGACGTCGGGGGTCGGCTCTAGCCGGCCTCTCACCGTCTGTGTGGCAGTGACAGTTTCCTGCGGAGGCTCGGCCCAGGAAGCAGTTAAGGGAATGGCGTCATGTTGGGAACTATGAACACTTCAGACACCACCTGCTTTTCCCGGGAACTGGGACAAGTCAATAGTTCATAATCAGAGGTTCTGTCACAATGACAGAAAGCACATCAAACTCAGGAAGCACCAAGGCTGGTGATGAAGACGAGCGTGAGATCATCACATTATACTTCTGATTTAAGGCAAAACTTCTGTCGATATTTCGGAGACATTAATGAGCCCCTCTTGCATATGTATAAATGATGTCACCAGTCTCGATGCTTTCCCCGTTAATGTGCAGATTCGAAAGAAACCCCAATTAGAAAATAGCATAGTCAGGGCCTAGGTCGAGCGACACAGTTAGTTAGACTGCTCGGCCGCATCCATTGTTGTTGTGAAGGAGTTACTTTTCGGCCCTTCATAATCCTTTGTGGGTCTGTGTGTCAAAAAAAAAACTCGGCAATGAACCTCCGCTTGACTCTGAGTAATGAAATATGCAGGCTTTGCTTTGGACGGCAGCGAACAGTAGGGTACCCTGCAAAAGGGATCCTCTTTAGGATGCCATGAATGAGGAATGAACAACCTAGGTGAATACGATAGCTAGGTGGGTTCCAATGCAGTTATAAATGGCTGTGGAGCAGTGCTCTGCTCTTTATTAACAGCAACTCCCACGGTGTGAGTAATGGTCTCTGTGGCCAAACGTGTGAGTAATGGCAAACGTGTGCACACGTTACATAGATTAAGTACAGACTCTGTAGGTGTGCTGAGCTTCACAGTTACAAAGTTAGTTTGTTTACCTTACAGTTACAAAACTAGCAGTTAATGTTCCCTTGAAAACATAATTAGTAAATGAACAAATTAATGTATAAATAACTTAAATGGTAAAGAAGTGTCCAATGATCCGATGAACAGAAAATTCCAATTCAAACATTTAAAAAGCACAATTTTTTATATTCTGTGCCATTTTAGAGGAATTTATGTACCGGTGATGTCCAGCCTTGTGGTATTTGTGGTTGAACCCTGAGTATCCAAAATTGAACCACTAAAATCACTTAGAAAAACATTTGAATAACTATGAGTTAAAAAAAAAAAAAGAAACGTTAATGGCACCCAAATGTCGCGCTCGCAGCAGGGAGAACGACCCATGTCTGCAGGTTGTGGGGTTAAGCCCTTCCAAAGGGCGTTTATTGACAAGAACAGGGGAAATACGGGAGCAAGCGCGATAGCAAGCTTACATAGCATTGACAATACCAGACCAGGGGCACAGGACACAGAGTCACTCAAATAGGGCAACACATCAAGGGTCAAACACGAGGCAGCTGATCAGGGCAAACAAGCGGAGAAAAACACTGAGGGACAACAAGGGACAGGTGTGGCGAATCAAGCCCCACCTGAGGGCAAAACAGGGGAACAGACACGAAGGGCGGGGCTGAGCGTGACATCAAGATTTATGGAAGGTTTTTCAAGATTTTTTTTACTGTATTCATTCATTTGGACACATGGTGAACACATGGTGAAAAAAATCTAGTAACAGGACCATGAGGTACGTAGAGGTGCCCCAGAACCGGTCCCAGGTTGTGATGGGCCTGTGATGTGGGCTGTGCCAGTGTATGGTCTTCATTAGCAGGTAGAAGGGCCAAGAACAGTGTTTTTAATGACCTCATCACCATTGCACTTTAGATTCAGCCAGAACTCCAATCCACAATCATCAAGTCAGGACACCGACTAAAAACAGGTTCTGTCTGCTTTTCTGAAATTTCTTCTGGTCTGTCTGTGTTTTAATGGATTGGGTAGGTGATTTTGATGACTCCGCATCCAAATATTTCACATTCACACAGCCGCAGACTGGCACCGGCTGCATTTTTGCGAACAGCTGAAGACATGAAACTGGAGCGGGCCGTCCCATCATCTTCCATGGGGCGCATTTTTGCTGCACCATGGGGGAATGAGCGGGCTGCAGTCAGGTTACGGATATGCTGATTTCAAGTGAAGCTTAGACAATAAAGTCTCCGTGGCCTGCACTTGTAGCCGGGCACGGTTCAGCATTCAGCACCCGTATCCGGTGAAAAGGCCATGTTGGCACCGTGCAGAAACTCATCAGGACGCATTTAGTCTGACCCCATGCACTGCTGGTAGGGAGGTATCTTGTGAAAGCCCCCTAGTGTGATACGAGAAGGTGTGGAGAAGCCCTACATCACATCCTGACATTTCCCCAGAAGAGCCTAAGCCCCCTCCAATATCAATCATGCCCCAAGATGCGATAAGGGTTGGTGCACCAGCAGCGTCACGGGGCAGCATTTCAAATCCACAATCCCCAAATCCTGAGTCTCTGCCCCTGGTGGAGTCTGGCCTGGAATAGAGTCCAGCACCCAGCAGCATGTTGCTAGCAGCATGTATCTGCTTTGGATGGCCTTAGGGGCCTGATTTCTCTCAATCTGTCTTAATCAGTCTCAGCTGGCCCTCAACTGGAAATAAAAATGCAAATACAGTGAATCTGTCCATACCAATAGGTGGGGGGGAATCAGGAGGCAGCGGGGGCCAGGAGGCCAATGGCTGTAATTAAAACATGGTCCAGATGAATTGCAACAGAGAGGAATTAGTTTCACAATGAGCTGTATATCCAGTCCAATACTGTAAAATGCTTGTTGAAATTGTGGTACATCAAAGGTGATTAAAAATCACAACTGGATATGCTCTGCTTCAAACAGTTAGAAATATTACACAGTTTTTGAGAAATTGAGAAATGAGTGAAACTAAATGTTTTGCTGTGGTCTCAATTTTTTACATGACATTTTTACCATTTACCCTTCCACACGGCTGTCTTACTGAAGGGGGTAAAATAGCTTGAACATCTTTGGCAAGCAAGCAGCCCATGAAGAATACAGTTTTAAAATGAATAGAAGCATTTGCTGCCATGTGAGTCTGCAGGAAAGTGCAGATGACGTTTTCTGCTTATTGACTTCCTGTCTCGCGCCATGCATGCTCAAACCTTACATCCTAAAATGGCGCGCTGCTATGGCAATGTGTCAAGCAAATGCTAACAGGAAGCTCTGAGGCTCCTTCCTGTGGCGCTCTCCCTTCGGGTGACTCTCAATTTCTCTTTAAATGTACCTCAGGAGCTGGCATTCCCTCAGCCTCCATGGGCAAGCCAGTTCCTTTAACCAGACAAGCCATCCATTTAATGAAAGTACACAAAAACACAGACTTAATTCCCCGGGAGCTATCAACAAGTCGGTGCCTGAACCAGGAGCACCTGGGGGCTCAGTGGACCAACGCATCTGACATAGAAAGTCTCATTGAGGACTCCTCCGGCCATCTCTAGACTGTTCTACTGGCGCCGCTTGGGTCCTCTGTGCTGTCCAAACTTACAGCTTAAAGTTTGGATAAAGCTCAGATGAAAAGTATTGCTCAAAAGAATATATGAGATGAACGCTATGAGCTGTCATTAATGGAGGGGGGCATTGTGGTTTAGGAGGTGGATCTCAAGAGGCGTCAAGCTGTTGGTCCCTTGAGTGAGACGCTTATCCGCAAGCTGTTGCAGTAATAGTTTAATAGGTGGAAAATGATAAAATGGCTAGTACACTTCAAGTTTCTTAGCCGAAATGTCTAATGAGTCTGCCAGGACTCACATATGTTCTGTGAGAGGGTGGAGGCTTCAATCATATCTGAGGGACTCCGCTGACAGAGACATGTCTGCCATCCTCTAGCACCAAGGCACATAATCGGTAGCTGTCAACGGCCTTTGCTTGGGGTGGGAATTTCTCAAGACCCAACCCACCCCCACTCCTTCTACCCCCCGCCAACGGGCGATAATCATATCCAGATGCGGGGGCCACTCCTTTGAGGTGACCTGGCACCTCACTGCTGAGCTCACCGTGCAAGAGCCGTCCCCCGGATGAATCATCTTAAGCAGGCCCATCCAGCTTCACCTCGGAGAAATTCTCAGCCGGGGTGCCGGTGGCCGCCTCTGCTGCTGGGATGAAGAGAAACGATGGACAGCAGATGCCGTAGTAGTTAAGAGACCAAAATTGCAACCACATTCATTTATATAAATGACAGAAATGTAAACCTGTGATTGAACAAAGGGTTCTCCTAATTAACAATATGGCCTGCTTCTTAGGACATGAATGTTTGCCAGAATCAAGATATTTGGTATTTGTCCATGACTAAGATACAGCTTTTTACTATAGTCTTACACAACTGATCCCTTAATGATAATGTAGAGAAGCTTCATTTTAGGCATTTCAGCAAAAATCCATCAGTTAATTAAGACTGACTTTACTCATGTTTGGATCTTGAATGCTAAATTGGGGTCATATACACTCACCTAAAGGATTATTAGGAACACCATACTAATACGGTGTTTGGCCCCCTTTCGCCTTCAGAACTGCC
>JAODKM010000078.1:1537593-1550360 GCA_026780845.1 Petrocephalus sullivani
GTGATTGGTTGATTAGATAATTGCATTAATGAGAAATTGAACAGGTGTTCCTAATAATCCTTTAGGTGAGTGTATAAAATGGACCTATAAACAAATGAAAATGTCAAAGCACCCCACTCTGCTATTCTGCAGTTTCTCTGCTTACACCACCAACAGTTATTTGGCCAATCAGAGTGCACTGCATAACAGGCGTGACTAACGAGTCCTAGTGAGTCATGTGATCTAAGCAGGTGATGATGTTGAGTGGCCTGTATTAGGTCTGGGTGCGGATGACATTAAACATCCATACTAACCTTTGGGCCCATCTCCTCCTGTGTCATTGTTGTCGTTCTCGTTGGGGAGATCCTTCAGCGATTCCACGGAAGTCTGATTGGAGATGTCGGTGTCTCCAGGCATGACGTCATCCAGCTTCTCCACAGACTGGTCTGCTGGGGCCTGTGCACTGATGCTGCCTTTCTTGACAGAGTTCCCCAGTTCTCCTGAACACAGAATAGAACCGTTCCGCTATCCACCCAACATATCTCAAGGTTAAGCAAACAGAGATCAAAACGTTAAACCAACGTGTCCAAAGTACAAACACCTGCCTACCGTCCATTGAATTTATTTTTGTGCATTTTTATTCTTCACTGGTTCTCATCATGTTCAACCATGATTTCAGCAGAAGTCTGCTATGTCTTCTTTTCTCAGAACATTCCACCACTAAACATCTGTTGTCATCCCTTAAATTAATTTTAGAAGGAGGACAGCAGGTTTAACAGCTGGCTTTTTAAATCTTGAGAAAGAACAACAAAAAAGTGGGCAGTTCATACATACACGCCGGGCCCCAAATTCATTGAGGTTAATTGATAGTTACTGACTGGAAGCATCTTTCATGAACAATCACCCGGAGCAAAGATGTTGTGGTAAGACTTTATGGTCGGTATAAGAATCAAGGATGATTTATGACTGTATCTATAGTGCATTATAGATGATAGCTTCATAAAGCATTCGTAATGCATAATAAACATGGCTATAATGTGTGATGCCTTTTTATATATATTTATAGCCGTGTTTATAATGCTTTATAATGCGTTCTTATAGAGTTCTTATAGACATGGCATATATAGAAAGTGTTACCGATATTGCTTAAGTAAAAATGTTACATAGAAGCTCCTGTTCTTGTTACAGTGCTGCCAGGTGTACATAGGTGATCGTACTTGAAGTTATTTACTTTGTTTTACGTGCAGTTGTTGCAAAGTTAGAACAAAATTTTGCCAAACGTGTTCCTTCCGACAGAAACACGAGGGATGCTCCAGCTTGGGCCAAGGCCCTGCTCCTGGTTTTAAACATGCAGTAAAAGGCCTGTTGCACCTAGCTATAAAATGCAGTCGCATGTTTTGCAGTGCTTTGCAGATCCCAATGCTTTTAACAATGGGAGAACCAGCTGACCATCCCGGCCAGAGCAGAGAGCCGGTTAGGGCCCCGCCCACTGGGCACAGCTGCTCCCTGCGGGGGTGCAACAAAGCCCATCATTAGCTGGCTGGAGGGGGCTGTGACATCCTGCTCCCAGGGACATTTACACACCCCCCCCCCGGCAAAGCCCACCCCTGTGCTCTGGTCTGTCATTCACCACTCCCCCCCCTTCAGAACTTTCATCTTGCAGCAGGCGAGTCTAGCTTAGTTCTGTAATTAGCCGTAACGGGTCCACCGGCCCTGCCTTTGCTGCAGTAATAGAGAAAGGGCCACTTAAGAGCAGGTGAGCGAGCAAAGGCGGTAGTTATAGTTATAGTTATAGTGAGCTGGCGGCAGCTCGCGCCTAACGAGGAAAGTGAGGGGAAGGCCCCCTACTTGGACATGCGGCGTGAAGCAGGGGGGTGTAAAATTGATGCACAGTAATAACTCTAACGTTGTGTTCTCATTAATTCCCATTAAAATACATAAATCTCTAGTGATACTTTCCGGGGTGAAGTTTGTCCCTCTGGGGACCCCGTAACAAGGAATTCAGCCTGTTTTGGCTGATAAACATTCAGGCCTCCACTCCCTGGATGTAGACAGATCATTTAAGGTGCTTCTGTCAAATCGGTCGATGCTAACTGTTAATAAAATGTACCTGTTTTATTGGCTTGTGCTACGTGGATAGGTGGCTGTATTCCATCTCGCCTCTTCGAACCTGCAACCTTCCCGTTATGACGGGTTCCATCTCCAGGGTGCTGTAACATCTCACGACAAGCGTTTTGACTCTGCTCCCTCTGCTACGCATCTATCTTTTTAGACTACACCTTGTCAGCGGACACTCCATATCCTCTTAATGAAGTATCCTTTTAATATTCAACTACTAATTTGCTAAATGTTGACCAGGGAATAATAATTTCTATGGCTGGAGGGCAGAGGAAAGCGAGGGACTCTCGGAAAAACAGACCCACTTCCGAGAATGGTGTCAGTGCTCACCTGTGATAAGCCTGGACTGCGGGATCGGGGCTTTTTCGCTCCACACTGCAGATAAGCCCCGCAGAAGGGGCAGGAATGCAGGATGTTTTTCTCACAAAATGAATCCAGCCTTTCACTACTTTATTTATCATATCATTAAACTGGCTGTGCATTAGGCGATTCTGCATTAAGGGTTTGCTCACGTCCCAAAGCAATGTCTCACCAGTACTCCTTTAAAAGGCTCAATACCGCTTAAAACACCATTTATGCTGACTTTGAGCAGACAGGGCAGAGGCATCTCTGAGCACAACACATGCAGAACCTTCCGGATCTGCCTACTACTGGAGTGAAACACAACAACGCGCCCCCGGTGTCCCTGCCGACCGCACACCTGACGATTTGTAGTCACTCTATGACCTACAGTGAGTGACAGGCCTGAAAAGCTTCTGGAAAAGGCCTCGTGAGCTGTCGCACAACTCACAACACAGTTGTAGTGATACGGGCAGAGAGCAGCGTACCCCTAAATAATGGGACACACGGGACACGCACAACACAACAAATTCATCCTCCGTTTCCAATTCCAGTTATCCACCTCAAGGGTCACAGGAACAAAAAACGTCTGTCCATCCGTCCATTCACACTCGAAGCCACTTACCCAACAGAAATACAGAGGATATCTATAAAAAATTGACACTGGTTGTGAGTCACAGAGAGTGTGAGTTATACCTGGTCTAAACATCAGCATGTAGAGAGATTTATGCAAATAAAATGGACGACTTCCATCAGAGAACTAAAAGGACCAATTCAAAATGGTTTGACCCAGTATGTTGTTAAAAGTTTTAAAAACTGTTGCTATTGTCAATTAAGGTCTACCAAAGGAAGTACTGTAACCTTGTGCCTCACCCTTATGCTTTGCTCCTCTTAGTGACAGTATTGATCAGAATGAGGCCGACCTACGCTCTCAGCAATGGTGTCTCCATGCATCCATCTTGTCTCAGTCTGATTTATGAATCATGCCAGACATCAAAGCTCAGTCTGTTTTTTTCCACAAGGTATTCAAGCCTCTGCTAATTTCCTGCACTGACTCCGAGGGCTGGAACAATGCCAAATAGCCAATGGACGGAGACATTAATCCCCTGGTGAGGGCTAAGGTAATATACGGCACTTATCACAATCACAAGCGCAGTATCTGATGTCAAAAGTGGATTTTTCAATACACTGTAGACAAATGTCCACAGATTTGACTAGACGTTGGCTTTCCTGTGCAAAACAATGTAGGCATACCCTTTACCCAAAGTCAGCTTTCCAAATCCCTTTATAATAGACTGTAATTAAAAACCATGCAATGACAACGAAATACAGACCACCCAAACAAGCGTTAATCCCAAAGTTACTATAGGCGGTGTAAATTCTCTGAGCTGCCTCTTCCACTTAGTGGTAGGACTGAGTATTGCACCGGATTTTACACGGCGGGAGGAAGCAGGAGCCGCAGATTTCATCACTTTTTCTAAAAGCTGGCTGCAGCTGAATTCTAGCCCTACAGATGAACGTTTAACCTACGTTTAAATGACAAGCGTTAAGCATGTGGAATTAGATATATGTGCATATGAAGCCATTCTTAATGAGGCACCCATTCTCCTCAATTGCTTCATTTGTCCAACCATCATTGCTATTACTTTGTTTTGCGTCATTTACGGTTCACAACTATTTTTTGTATTGTGTTTAGAGGCAGGCAGTTTCCATAACCAATCGACAAAGAAAATGTTTGCAAATCCTACTCCAAACTACCAAAGTACCGAAAAAGTACCCCAGCTGGTGTGACATTTTAGGTACTGGAACCTTTGGTACTGGTACTCGACTGGAAGTCAATGGAAAAGGGAACGTACCAAGAGAGTTCTGTACCGAGTGCGGTGGAAAAGTGCCCCAAGTAAAAAATAAGTAATTATGGTTATAGGGTTTCAGGTCTGGCTGCACCTCCAGTAACGTTCCTTATCACGATATAAACCAATGTCACATTTAAAAAAAAAAAACCCTGGCACATACGTCACGCGAGCGAGCCTGTGGTTTTCTGCTCGAGTTGCCTAACTGTTCAAAGAATTTGCAACCGGAATGTTGTGTAAGTGCAGGGCAAACTGCAGTTATATACGGCCCATTTGCCAAATGAGAGCAACCTATTAAGGAGTTAAAATGATCTGTTATTCTGTTCATATAGTCAGAATTTGATCAGAAATAGATGTAAATTACATGATGTCAAAACTGCAGAAATGTACGAATAAGCTATTTATTACAATTATGTTTTGTAATAATGTTAAAAGAAATCTTTAAAATGCATATTCACAAACCCTACAAAGCCTGCTTCCTGTTCGGACCCTCATCTGTCTGTCAGCTGACCACGACGGACCAGCTGACGGGGGCACATTAAGGTACTGCCTGCACATTAAGGTACTGCCGGTGGAGCCCTAGGATGCGTTATGAAGAACGGTGGTAGAGACGTGTTGTCCTTAAGAATGAAAACGCGTGGCTGACGATGCATTTAGTGGCACTTCTGAAAAAGGAAGAGGTTACCCTGCTGAAAAAAACAGCATAGACCAGCATTAGGTTTGCTGCTGGTTAGTGCTGGTTTGATGCTGGTTGTGCTGGTCTGTGCTAGTGTTTTTTAACGGAGAAGCTAGTCACACACCAAAGCCCGACTGATTGCATAATTCACTCATTTCACACCTGATGTATCTGAAAACTGTCCATGTGAAATGAGCTTCTCTACATCAGAAAAATAGAACTAGCAGTTACAGGATGGAAATGTCTCTACAAGTCTTTACACAAATAACCAGCATAACGCACACTGGTCATACCAGCATATACTGTTTTGGTGCTGGTGGACCAGTTTCTTGTGTAGGTGGATCAAACCAGCTAGCTGGTCCCCCAGCTACACCAGTCCCAGCAGCAGGAAATCACGTTAGTCCACGCTGGTTTTCAGTAACAAAATGCTCAGTTTAGAGTCCACCTGCTCACGCAAGCCCTCTTCCTCCTTCTTCATTCGGGTATTCCTCGGATACGCTGTACAGAAATGCAATAGGCTGTTCCCTTGTATATTTCAGTTATAGAGCGAATGTAAGCTTATATAGCGATAGCTGTCATTGAATATAGTGTTATAATGTACAATGCTGATAACATAGCTCAGCTGTGCTAATCAGATCGGTGTTATATCTTGGGTTATTAACAGTCATTGGAGTGCACTGAGACAGACATGAAAAAATACGAATACAAAATATCTATAGAAAAAAATAATTTTAAAGAGTTGGAAATTCCGGGTATGCAAATATATAGTCTATAGTCTATAAATTTAAATTTTTACCCACATCACATAAAACTGAGAAAGATAAACCTTAAATAAGATTTACCGTCTGCAATAACTTTCAGAATTGTTTTTTTTGTCTGTCTGCTGTATCGAATAATACTATCAGACTTGCATTATACAGAAACTGGTACAATCCTTATAGGTAAAAATCATTGTGTAGTCAGAAAAATGATAATTTCCTGGCATGTGGATTACAGTTGGTATTTGGCAGTTTCATAAAAATTTCCATTCCATTCGAAAATTCCCATTTTGTCATTATTCAACCTGATTATATTCTGTGAGCACCTATTCAGGGATATAGAGTGGGCACAATGCAGGTTGCAACCTAGCATGGGGTGCCAGTCCATCACAGGGCACACACGCCATTCACACCTACGGGCAGTTTGGTAACTCCAGTTAACCTCAGACTGTGGGGGGAAACCTGAGGAAGAAACCCCACAACGACATGGGGAGAACATACAAACTCCAAACAAATGGAGAGCAGAGACTCAAACCCTGGTCTCATATCGCTGCGGTAACAGTGCTAAGCACTAAGCAATTGGCTTAAGATGATCTGAGAGATCAGAAAACCATTTTTATTAGCACATAAATTTGATAGGTGGCTCAGTGGACATCTCTGAAACCATAACCATAACCATAACCCTAACTCTACATCCATGTCCATAAAGTCCATAAAAATGTGGTTAGATGAACTCTGACTGCCCATAATGTGTCCCCTTGTCTATGGTGTCCCCTCGGCTTCCTGAGAAGGGCTTCTGACTAACCACAACCCTCTCCTGGACAAGCAGCTGAAAGATATCATTTTTAAAACTGACTTAGATTATTATAACAAAATAATGAAAATCAAAAGCTGACCCATTTCATTCTCGGACAAAACCAATACAGTGTGGTTTGTTTGTGGACTTTGTGTGACGCTTGTAAAGGAGCTTCCATTTTCAATGCATTTTTTAGAGGGTGGTTATCATTGCACTTATGAATAGGTCTTACCTTTACCGTCTTCCATTGTGATGTGCACAGCGTCGGACGTCGGCCGCCTGGGCTCTGCGCTGGTCTCGTTGGCCGTGAACATCTTAAGCTCTGGGGTAATTTCTAGCAAGACGATGGAGCTGTCAGCATGCAGCCTTTAAAGGTGCACAGTCTCTTGCTAAAATCAAGCCATGGCATGGGATAGAGCAAGGAAGAGAGGCGGCCTTGGCACCTTTCGGCGACGAGCTTTCGAACGCGTCTTGGTCCATGGCGCTCAGCGGTACGCCGGCATCCTCCTGATTGTCCATGGCATAGCCCTGTCGATACAGTGCCACACACAGGTTGTTGGACACAGCCTAGGAAAGCCTGGATCAGGCTCTCAACCATGTTAGCAAGACACACTGGGAGAAATTTGAAGCCCCAACCTTTCTGAATTAACAAACATGCACACAGAAAAAAAATGTCTGCAAACAACTCAAATAATTCAGTTTATGGATTGGTTGTTTTGTGTTAATGGTGTGTTTAAAATTGAGACACTGTTAATGTCATACAGAAAAGTCACATACCTTTTTCTTTTTGCACATGTAGAAACATGGTACCATAAGAATGGCAACAACTAGGATGATGACTAAAATGATATATGCTAAAAGGAAAAGGAGATAGAGAAACTGGGTCAATTATCTGGAAACAGCTTTCAGCATGTGTGACTTGCATTGACACAGACGCATATAAGTTCTCCGTTTTTCATACGCAAATATGCTTGTTTTGTGCTTGATTATTCAGTTGACTCCATTAATGTCATTAGTAAGTCCTAACTGGCACACGCACAATGCGTTAAACAAATTTCTTTCTTACCAAAGTTTTGGCTCTGGGCCTCAGAGTTTGGCGCTGAGGAAAAACAACCAGCACGATGAAATCAGTTTATGAAATCATAAGTGAATATTCCAGTCATTCAAAAATAGTTTTAAGCCAAAATTCCATTATTTCTTGCAGTAATTTCTCACATCTTTGAGCCTGCAGACTGCAAAGTGTTTTAAAAAGCCAGAGCCATCTCACCTCTGCTGGTAGATATTGTATGTTTAGATGTAGTCGAGCCTGTCACTCCTGTAACAGAAACAATAACCAGCATGACCTGATGAAAACCAATATTCTACTGGATCAAAACCCCAATGTATGAAACCATAAACAATCCACTCATTCAAATATTCTATTAAGTTACAATGCTGTAGTTTCTTCCTACTATACACAAAGCTCAATGTCTAAAGATGCCCAAGGTCTCTCACCACTGTAGGCAGATATTTTCGGTCCAGTAGTTATTGATTGTGTCTGTCCTGCAACAAAAAATCAAAACAAAAATGACCAGGAGGGACAGATGAGAACAGCTTTCTGTTTTCTGTGAGTTAAACCCACAACCCTCCCAGGAAAAGTCACATCAACTAATTAAATAGATTGATATTGACTAACTGGATATTCGAAATCTACTAATTTGCTAGTGTATAAACATTCAAATTCCAAATGAATAAGTAGGTAGGATAAGTAGGCGATATATATTGTTAAGGGTTTTCATAGCGCAATGTGCCAGTGATGTAGGAATCTCGTGGCTTGCTGGAGAAACTCAGCACTAGTCTTCCAGCTGCTTCTTCATGATTAATTTTATCACAGACACCACTGCAGTATCTCGCATCCCTGAGTCTCTGCGCTGACATCTGGGCACTGGGGCTCTCATGACATACACTGGCAGTGTTTTCACACTCTTCAGTCAGTAAACTCGCAGTTGGAAACACCACCAGCTTCTACTGCCAAAAGCTCAGAAATGGCACAACCGAGTATAACTGCTATAGCTACCATGACTCTCCGTCTCTAGGAAACGGACACACAACCCCAGCCGCGACACAGCTCCTCCCCCCTGTTTGGTGTGAACATTTCAAAGCATGATTCATCTGACCACGGGACTGTGGCTGTTCTTTACACGACACTGGAAAAAAAAAAGATAGAAGTAGTATAATGAGTTTGCGAACGGCAAGCCATCCCTTACGGAAATTCAGTATGGTTTCCTATGGTTTTTTGAGTTTTGGGTATGGGTTCTTTACAGTAACCGTGGTTTTCCTATGGTACCTCATGGTAATTATGATTACTAAGCTCCTACCCATAGTATTACAATGGTTTACATATACCACTTCATGGTAACTGAGGTACTACTATGGTTTACTTATAGCACTGCATGGTAACTGTAGTGAAACCATGATAAAAACCGTAGTCATAAACTCATGGTTACCCAAAAAACCATAGTAAAACCATGGTTCATTTTTGTAAGGACAATATATGTCCTGTCATTTTCAGCAAACTATACTAATAATAATTGCTATAGGGCTGCTTTCCAGTGCGTCGGCATCTTGAGCCAGTGCGTCGGCATGTTCAAAGCTCTTCTTCCTGGCTGATGATGCTGTTCCCTAAAATACTGATGTCAACATCACCTCTGCCACAGTTCCTCATCAAGCTTCTTCTAACGCCATGGGCGGTGGCACCTCAGAGTGTGACAGGACAATTATTGCTTAATGACCTAAAAAGCCATGCCTCTCTAGAAACACCTGTTTTCGGTGTACTTTGTGTTTGTATTTACTCAGACAGTTCTGCAATTAATAACTAATTATTTTCATATTTTGCTAATAATTTTGGTGGCAAATATTGACTGAATTATTTAGTGGAAATAGCAGATGCAAAAGAGCCACTATTTTTAAAAGGTATCCTATGATTCTGGTGCTCTGGTGAGATCAGGGGGGGTGTTCCGTGAAGCAGGATTTCTCAGTTAGCTGGGTTAACTTTAGCTAGAAGTCACAATTGTCCAATAGATGCTCCATAACTAAACTCGCATTGGACGATCATTACTTCTACATTAATTTAGCCCAACCTCCAGGGCTGGATCTGGGCACAGGTTAACTAGGCAGCTGCCTAGGGGCCTGATCAGCACAAGGGGCCCCAGATGGCAAAATGTGGACCTGCCAGGGCCCCTGAAAAGGTAGATTCAGCCAACACGGCTCATATCTGGCTAAATTCACGTCTCTGTTAAAGTTAACTTGATGTATTTTCCAAAACCTAGTTGTATGACTGAGGTTGTATGATGACCACTAGTCTACTGGAGACCCTATGTCCAGTTTAACAGCCAAATAGTGATGTCTTCCAGACAGCTAAGAAGATGTAGCTTTACAGTGAACTTGTAGCTGAGTAAAGTGATTGAATATTAAACAGGATGAGGGAGCAACCCAACAAACAACATCAAGATGGAGTCTCTCCCCACTACGGCTCTCTCTCACTTCTTTGAGATCGTAAAACGGCAGCGTTTGACGATGCCAGTGACAGCAGGGTGGGCTCACCGTGGCTGGTGGCTGTTACGTTTGCAGGTGCGTCTGCTCGCGGCGAAGCTTTGCCCGAATGGGTGACTGCAGTTGGGGTCTCATTGGAGGGATGACTCCTACTGCTGGCTGTGGTCGTCGTCACATTTCCCGCCGTATTGGTATGATCGTCATGACGGGTCGTGTGGGGGGCTTTGGTACCAGCGCTGTTAGTGGTGGCATTGCTGGCAGCGAGAGCGATCAGCATATCGCCTACAAACACAAATGACACTGTTAGGATGTGCCTTTCAGTGCCAGGATGCATCCCAAACAATTGATAATAACTCACCGAGTATCACAAGGCTGCAGCACACCCAGGGCTTCATCATCCAGCAGTCGTGACACACTCGTAAATGTCTCAGTGTGCTTAACTAGATGGATTTCCTCACTAACTGAATGCTTTATGCCTGCAACGATCTGGGTTAATCTAACCACAAAACAGGATCTTGGCCGCAAAGTGAAAAAAAAACCTAAGACGTAAAAGAAGTAGCCAATCGGAGATACACTTGCATTGCAGCTTGTTTTGAATAAATAACTAAAAACTGAATCATGGGCTTATCAGATAATTAGATTAATTGCATTATTCTTACAAAAGGTGCAACATTTGTTTATAAATAAGCTTGCTAGAAACATTCTGTAACTTATCTTCTCTTTAGCATTAAAATATGAACACGGACATATCCATTTTTAGATACTGATTTGAAATGTCGCAAACTAATGTTGTGTAATTTGATCTCCTCGCTATTATATTCCTTGTTATTGTACTCAGCCAGGTGTGACAGGTAAACCAACAGAACAAACAAAAATAACGACTGAATAATATCTTTTTGGATGATCCCAACCTGATAAGGGCCCTGCGCTCTTGCCACAATCAGCCCCATAAATTGCACGGTTTTAGCACAAGGTGGCGCTGTTAGTTAAGGAAAGCGATTTCTTGCCAAAATCCTCGCCCGGTTACAAAGAAACATGGTTTTCATTTGTTAACTGAGTTTCACGTTCATTCTTTTAACAAGACACTTGCCAAACATGGAAGGTGAGTTTTAACATTACACTAGTTATAAAAATCGTCCAGCCATCCATCCACTAAGGGGCGTCGGAGGGGCATGAATACCCTGGCAGATTCAAGGGGCCCAGCACTAGACAAGGGGCCCCACTAGGGGGCGTCGGAGGGGCATAAATACCCTGGCAGATTCAGAGGGGGCAGCACTTTACAGGGGCCCCACCCAGGGGTTTCGGAGGGGCATGAATACCCTGGCAGATTCTGGGGGCCCAGCACTAGACAAGGGACCCCACCCAGGGGCGTCTGAGGGGCATGAATACCCTGGCAGATTCAGGGGGGCCAGCACTAGACAAGGGGCCCCACCCAGGGGTTTCGGAGGGGCATGAATACCCTGGCAGATTCAGGGGGCCCAGCACTAGACAAGGGACCCCACCTAGGGATGTCTGAGGGGCATGAATACCCTGGCAGATTCAGGGGGCCCAGCACTAGACAAGGGACCCTTGAATACATAAAATTGCAGAGTGACGTTTTGTCAGAGGGCCCAGAATTTCTATATAGGCTGCGGTATCCATCCATCCATCCAACCAACTGCTTGATTGATATTCCCTGGGATCTTTAATCTTAATCTAAATCAGTTTGAATCATTAGAACCAGAAGTCACAAGTCAACAAAGACATTATTGCTTTATATTGCCATGAATACCAAGACTGGCACATACATCAATTTCACAATTCAGGGAGCTAATGATCTCTAATAAAACCAAAAATTAATAGCAAAACTTTTTTTTCTCACAGGAAATCAATTATTTTAAGTAGTATAGGTCACTTAAAAACGAACTGTGTGTTTCTTACAACTCGCCACATAAAATGAATTACTCTAGAATAGGCCAAAAATGCTATTGGGGAGATTTACACTGTTTCCAAGCTGCCTGAAGCTCTATAGTTTCTCACCTTCCGTGTTTCCCGCATATAATCGACTGTAAATGCAGCGTGAGGAGAGCAGGAGCACATCTTCAGCACCACAAGGCTTCACAGTTTTTTTATTAATATTATGTATTGAGGTCTCCTTCATATCTCTGCTGTTGAATAGCGTCTCTGGCGTTTTCAAGGCGAGTGGTGTGACTGATGGTCTGGAATATAAAGGCTCTGGGAAGGGCTGGGTGTGCAGAGGACTGGAGTCTGATGGAGGAGAGTTGCGTGTGTGTGGGGGGGTGTCATTTATCGCTGTTTATTTCACCATGCCAGGACTGCACTACCTGCCACCCAACCTGCTGCTCTCCGGGCCTCGGACAGCCCAGCTCGCTCGCCGGGTGTCTAATCCAGTCCTGAATGGCTCTGGGCCGGGTCCTGTGCCACTTATCGTCACATCGGAGCGCAGAGGACGGACGCACCCCCCCCACCCCACCGCCCCCCCCTCCTTGGCCCCCGAGTGGATGAGCGAATCGCCCTCCCGAAGGTGTTGGGAGGGCCGGACCACCCACCCGGAGGATTCAAAACGCGAGATTCACAGCAGCCGCTCACTGACCCGTCGTCCCGCTCGGCTCTGGAAGGCCCTCGCATTGTTCCTGCTGGCATGCGGTGTATGGGGGAAGTTGGGGGCGGGGGGGGGGGCGGTTGTAAACAGTGCCCGAGCGGCGCCCCTTCAGCGCACA
>JAODKM010000078.1:1550383-1562428 GCA_026780845.1 Petrocephalus sullivani
GGGCCCGGGGAGGATGCGGGGGGGGCGCGGGGGGGGCGCGGGGAGGCGGGGGGGGGCGGCGGTGCGCGGGGGGCTGTTTTGTTCAGGCTCTGTGGCGGTTCCCGGGGTCTGGCCCCCGAACGTACGCTGATAAGCCGCACCATTAACGAGGTTCCCACCGTGGGGCACGGAAGGCGGAGAACTGAGCCGCTGCTTTACCCCCTAAGTGCACCATCATCTGACTAATAGCACCCTGTCCAGCACTAATGTATATCCTCATATAACAATCTCGGCATTATATGTCATTATGTGACGTATATAACCTCATATAACAGCCGTGGCTAGTGCTGTTGTCGCCCTCCTCGTTGGTTGGGGGTTCAAGTCTGTGTGGCCTCTCCATGCTCCCTCCCTGCCATGGGGGTCTCCAGGAGGTGCTGCAGTTAGGCTAACTGGCATCCCAGAATTGCCCTCAGTGTATGCGTGTGCTCTGCGATGGCCTGGCACCCTGTCCAGGGCGGACCCCCTCCTTGTGCTGCCCGGGATGGGATCCAGATGCCTTTGAGACTCTGTCTGGGGTAAGTGGTTGGAAGATGGATGGGAGTATAATAATAATAATAATAATAATAATAAACATCTCACTGGCACAGGAGGAAAAATGTTATAAATACACGCCGATTCACGCAATGGCATGTTTGCCGGGAAGCTGTCACGCTGACAGATGAGGTGATGGCCATTTGCTGTTGGGGGGGTTGACTTTAGGGGACCTGGGCAAAGGTAACAATTTCTTTTCAAATTTCCCTCTATCACTCACATCGTCCATTTCCCCTCCACCACTGCTCCTCCATCTGCCCTCGTTTATCCTCCGTGCCTGTCTCTCCTCCGCCTCCATCTGCCCTCGTTTATCCTCCGTGCCTGTCTCTCCTCCGCCTCCATCACTCCTCATTTATCCTCCTTGCCTGTCTCCCCCTTGTTTATCCTCTGTGCCTGTCTCTCCTCCACCTCCATCTCCCCTTGTTTATCCTCCGTGCCTGTCTCTCCTCTGCCTCCATCTCCCCTCGTTTATCCGCCGTGCCTGTCTCTCCTCCGCCTCCATCTCCCCTCGTTTATCCTCCGTGCCTGTCTCTCCTCTGCCTCCATCTCCCCTTGTTTATCCTCTGTGCCTGTCTCTCCTCCGTCTCCATCTGTCCAGCATGCGTTTATCATTTATGGCGTGTCTCCAGCCTTTTCCCCTGCCATGGTGGGATGCCGCCAGGCATTTGATTTCACTTGTCGGCAGATTGTGGCCCTGCCCACTTCCCCGTCTCGTTACCTCAACTTCCTCCAGCTGCATGACAAGGCCCACGACTTCTGTTGGCTCCCCGCCACCCAACACGGGGATAGCCACGGCTTAGGGACACGCCTCTGTACGCACGCATGCACGAACATCCACTCTCGGAATGCAGAACGTCATGATCCTCATACACCCGCAACTTCCTCCACTGTGCCCAGACCCTCTTTTCAGAGTCTGCTGCCTATTTTTTACCAAGAAAGCCTGCAACACTTCCTTCCTCAGACACATAAACTGATAGAGCTGGGTTTGCTTTTTGTTTATTTTTTTTTCTTTTTTTTTGCAAATATGCTAAAAATGATATTGTAGCTCAAAAAGTAGAGCCTTGTGCTAAAAATGTAGAGGTTGTGGGTTCAAAACCCAGGGAACACACATGAATTGCAATCCTTCCCTCTGCTATAAATGGTTTTGCTTAAAAGTATCTGCAATAAGTCAGAAATCCTCCTGTCCTTGCCATGGCATAGAATCATGAACAAGGACCAGGGCTTCTGTTATTAAGATACCACCATGATTCTGAAGGTGCTTTTGAGTCACCATGCATCAAGACCAAGCCCACATTCCTCTCACTTATGGTGGGAAAACCGAATGCCGTATCTGACAAGTAGTGGCTGGAGGTCACATGACCCTGAAATAAATAACAGCCTGCTGATTGGAGGAGGTGTGTGGCCTCCCAGGCGTGGGCCGGGAAGTGGGGTTCGAGCATGGAAAGCAGAGTCCTGCCATCAAAGCAATGCTTGATTTACTGCAGAAGCTAAGCACTAATGCAGCACAGACCAGAGGTGATTGCGGTTCTGGGTTAATCTGCCCTCGGACCTGGGAACAAACCCTGTGTTCCAAGCCCAGCCAGCTTCACACAACTGCCCCAGGCATGTCGTACCTCCCCCCCACCCCCCCGGGTGATAATGACCCACAAACATCCACGGCACTGATATCCGGGACCACCCTGAGTTTAGTTTGTTTTTCTGCATCTGGAGAACCCAGGAGCGGGTCTGGTTCTAGAGGTGTTCGTAAAGGATTTTTGGGGAGGTTGTGGGCATAGGGGGATATTTGTGTCCCGCATGAGCGAGCGAGATGTGCACACAGTACGGCTAGAGGCTGCTTATGTGGTTAGCCGGTTAATTTACCCAACGAGGAGCCGGACGGATGATGAAAGCCGGACTGTGGCAGAGCAGAGCACCACCAGGGCCGGCTGCGGCAGTGTCGCGTTGGCGGCCAGTAGGCGCGATGACCTCACGGCGGGCCGTGCGTCTGAGGATAAGCAGAAGTGCGCGGATGAGGGACAGAGCAGGCAAACAGCTGCGGCTCTGTGGGACTTCCTGCGATATTGGATGGAGACCGTTCGCTTCTGAAAGTCTGTATGATGTTATGGGATGTTATGGTGCCATTCCTATATTCTTATTGCTATTAGGAAATCAGTATCCCTGCAGGAGACACCGTCTGTCCATCCATACATCCATCCACCCAGCTTCGATCCTGTCCCCTGCCCCCCCATATGCCCCGACCCTTCTGCTTTATTCTCGCTGTTCTGCACTGCAGCCTGCATGGTGCGGGCTCTATCAGTCCCACAGTCCCAACCCCCCCAGAGTTAAGGGCTTGCTTTGGAATTTGCGATCACTGTCTGAAATGAGGGTGATTTGGACGCAGAGTTAAAGCTCTCTTTAAGGTGATTACAGGGAAAGTGTACATCCGGGGGGCCGTCCAGGGGGGTCCAGCTAGCATGTGAAGTGGCACCTCGCCCAGGTCTGCATCCTGACAGAAGGTGGCATTGACCAAAGCCCGTCGGGAGATCCCTGTCTGTCGCCCCACTGTTGGAGGAGGCCACCTGGACGAGCCCTCTGCATCATGGGGGGGGACCCCACAGAAGGCGTGCAGATGTGCCGGGGGGGCAACCGAGGTAGGTCCATGATGGCCTACTGCATATGGCAGCAATATCAGCGCTGACATCATTTCCATTTGGAAATCCGTTTGGCCGGGAGGAGAGCAGGCTGCCTGTCCTCGGTCAGATCTGAGCACCCCCCCCGATAACTCTGATAAGAGTGCCCTGTCCTTTAATGCGTCATAGTGGCTTACACATGTGTGATGGCTGGGGACGCATCGTGTCTGCGCCACTGAGCGGCTCTGGTTTTACACCGGAGTTCAGGCGCTTTGATCCACAGTCACAGCTTTCCCCGCAGCTGTATGTCCGTGTTATCTGCCAGCCGCTGGGACGTTTTGCCGCATATTAAAGGGGCGGGGAACATGTGACTTTAATGATGGCATCCGGGTTGGCGTTGTGTCTGAGCTGAGTGTCCGGGTCGCGCACTGTCCTCCGTGCATGTCAATGAGTGCGTGCCAAGCGGATTAAATGATCAGACCGTCCTTTTTTTAAGAGAACTCGCTGCGGTTCAGACTTTACTCGAGTAGCCTCGTGCCCGTTCCGCCCCAAGATGATGTTAAGGGCGTGCCCTACCTACCACTACTTGCTAGCTGTGATCGTGCACCCTTTTCAGGTTACGCACCAGCTCAGTGCCCAGAAAGTGGGTCGGGAGCCCAGCCGATGTGAACAGGGGCATGCGGCACGTCAAGCGGCAACAGAACATTCCGGATGGATCCACGTCTTCAGGCAGGCGGGCTGCCAGCACCTGGGCGGGCTCTGAGGCCTTTCATCTTGCCATCGCCGCCGTACCTAATCGGATCCGGCAGCCTCCAGCCGCCCAGGGAGGACATTCCAGCCAAATGCTAATGTATCTGTTCCACTTTCATGTGCCGCATTCCTCGGGCTAATTAAGAGCACACATCTGACCCCGGGATGGCCAGTTGGGCCAGACCCCACGCAGACCGTGCGCCTCGGGACGCGACGCACTGCCCCTGCAGGTAATGTGCCATTTTTTTCTCGCCTTCCCAGCCATTAACATCCTTGACAGCTGTTTTCGTGGCCCGGTGGGCCAGCTGTCAGGCGCAGGGCCGGTGTGGGGGTGCATTTTGGTGGGTGGCTCATTCCCTCTGATGAAGAACACCTTTATTTAAGCGATTAAAACTTAATGTCCTGTCCTCTTTTCTAACAAGTTAAATGAGGTGTCTTTGCCGTGAGAGGGGGGTCACAGCTTGCTGCTCCTTCGCCCCCGTGCGAATCGTCCTCCGCAGTAGTTTCTGACACTAACGATACCACGGGTCATGACCCCACCCTTATCTCTTCTCTAGGGTGATATCTGGTTACAGAGCCCCTGGCCCTACTGGCCTTTAATCCTTGTTGGAGGTAACATCTTCTGCTTCAGAGCCCTGGAACAGTGCTCTAATATGATGTGTGTGTAACTATACCCTCTATTACTCTGACATGACCATTACATCTCAGAGTGTTACTGAATGACCCTTTTGCATGTTCCACATGTGCCAGAAAGGGTCCATTCTACCTTGCTAATCACCACCAAGCAGCTCCTCAGATGTCCCTGGCACAAATTCCAGCGGCTCTAGAGTCACCATGGTGATGGCGGTCCCCCTGGTACCCACATGTCCATCATGGGACGTCTCCCAGACCTGTACAGAGAACTCGGTCACTCCCACCTCCATACAGGATAGGGAATTGGCCCTTCGATACTCCGTCACACTTACCTCAGCATATTCCCCTGTACCTTAACAAGCCTTACCGAACCTTAATGAACCTTAACCTACGATCAGCACAGTACAGTTAAAAAAAAAAAACATATTTTATACAGCCATAAAGATAGGGGCATAGGAATGGGGGGCTGTATCCTCCAATATTAATTTTTCAATTCAGCCCTCCCAATAAATATTCCGTAGTATTTATATTTTTAAGGTGTGTCACCCACCCCCCAATATGAAACTCTCCTATATCCTATGCCATAGCACAAAGACTAATTTCCGTTTGGTTTGAGAAATTTGTTGGATAAAGGTTTGGCCTTACTTGTAAGTGCATACTATACTGTCTGATTAATGAGACAAAAACAGAAACAGGCAATATACAGGTTGAGCATGTGGTGTGTGTGTGTGTGCATGTCTGCATGTGTGTGTGTGTGCATGTGTGCGTGCATGCATGTGTGTGTGTGGTTCACTGTGAGTACTAAATCACCATCTGTTATATCCTAAAGCTACTAAACACAATGCTGTCAAAGTGAGTTACCTGACAGTGGACAGATACTGGGGGAGACCTGGGGGTGTGAATTATCTAGAGCTGCCAATTACAGGTGAAACCTGATTTCTATTGGTGGTTGCGGGGAGGCGGGCCCTTATGACACCAATCAGCCAATCAGTTGAGGCCTGAATGGGGACCAGGAGTTGAGGACAGCCCGTGTCCCCGAACCAAAATTTGTCCTTCACGATGCCCCACAAGCTGCAACATGCAAGCCCACTGTCCACTGTCTTTAGTTCAGTCCCTGCCTGTTTGTTTTTGGCTAATTAACTGACAAAAATCTTGTTATGTATGGTAAGCCAGCATTCATGCAGAAAAAATCTCCAGAAGAAATTTGTTCAACAAAAACAAACGTCTCAGAGTGCTTCCAGACACAGTACCCAGGGTGATTTTGAGTAATTGAGTGTGTTATAGCGTGTCTCTGTTTTGGTAGGAGTAAATTACAAGAATCACAATTCAATTACTGAATATGACTGCAAACGATATTGTTCGGCTGATCGGCAGGCTCCCTCTCAGGGTATCAGGGAGATGCCTCATTATGTTGCTAATTGCTCCTGTTTTATTAATTGCCTTACTGGCAATTCCAGGAATTTTTCAGGTGAGTCCAGTTGCCTTCCCCTGCCGTGGCCAGCAAGGTTGAGACTCACAGATGGTCCATCCTCTGGTTTCATCCGGAGTTCCTGAGGCCGTTAGGAATGAGTAGAGAAAATTCATGAGGAAATTCGTTCAGAATGCAATTCCGAATCAGTAATCACGGAGAATGTGGGCTGGGAATAAACCCCGACGGCTCCTGTGGCCCTAACTGTAGGCAGCAAGGGGTCAGGGGGCCACAAAGGGGCCCCACTGATGGGGTCAGTGTGGCGAGTGACACCCAGGAGGTCAGTGTCAGGTGGTGCGCCTGTGTGTGTGTGTGCGTGCCGTGTGCGTGTGTGTCCATGTGCACGCATACTGATAGCTCTGTGAGAATCGACAGTCCAGGTGGTCTTGAGTGCGGGGGGGTGGGGTCAGGTCACCAGCACATGATCAGGAGAGGCATACCTGTGAAACCAGGCCTGGAGCCTACCATCTCCACGTTCCAGGGAAACCCAACACTTTCAGCCACATGCCTGCAGCGTTCAGCCTCTCCCAGGAGGTGCCCCCCCCCCTGACCCCCCCCCCCACGCTCTTCTGCCCAGGACACTCCTTCTGTGTGGTATCACTATCAGGGTCTTCTCAAAGAGGCTCAGTTTCAAAACACTTGATCCAAATCACTCATTCCCCAAACACTGCCGGTAAATTCCTGACCGTGACTGCCTCCCCGCCCCCCGGCCCCCACCCCAGCCTCTGCCAGAAAATCATTAGACAAAGGTATGCCAGGAGTGAGAGTTTAATTGGGATCTTTGATACAGACAGTAAAGGAAAATGTCGTTTTGTGTTAGAGGGGTCCAATCCACGGTTAAACCCACCCGGATCCCGGACAGGGAATAAGCCAACGTGCAGCTCTGGGGTATTTTGCTTTGGCTGCGGAGATGCCGGAGACATGGCCAGCCACTAATCCTGGGCTCTGGGACGCCGCGTTGTCCTTCTGATAGCGTGCCATCAGCAAGCACCGCCTTCAGCCGGTTAGCACAGAAACCGGAGCAAATTGGCCAAATCAGGGCCACCTTAATTCAAGTCTGATTAAATCGCAGCTTTTAATAACTACCGCGGCAGGTCGTATCTTCAGGTTGTTTATGGGTCACCGTCCGCTAATTATGAGCCCCTCCCACTGAACTGGTGGCCGTGCGTTAATATTGCTTTAATGGTTTGCCTCCCAGACTAACATCAAGCTAATCTATCCCCCATCAAAGGACCAAGAAGTGTTCTGGAGGGGGCCCCCTATACATTGACTCCCCATCTTCAACTAACATGGCCTCGAACCCTTGCTTTTAGGTCATAGCTGTTCACACCCTGTTTTCTAGAAGTGTTCAAAATACACTTCCTGGGTGTAAATAGAAAGTTCACGTGTTAAAAATATGTTTTTAAAGACTTGTTTCTTCGGGCTGGATGAGGTCGATGCGTGGGTCCAGGTCCAAAATAGCTTAAAGAAAACTACAACAGGCCAGAACCACAGGGAAAATGTTCTAGAGACAATGTCTGGGTCTTGAAATGTGCGCCCTGAACGTTCAGGACCCGTACGAGTTAAGTAGTAATCAAGGCCGAGGTCTCAAACCAGAATCTAAACGTGGAGATGAGGGAGAGGGAGACAGATCACAGAATCCCTTGTGATTAGTGCTCAGTATGGAAGTATTCATTTTGTTCACAATTATAACGCGGTGGACCAATCCACTTATCGTACAGATAATAACAGATTCCTCCAGAGAGGTCTTAAAAAGATCACCTACAACATCGAAGTTGCCTGAAATGTATCCACATTAAAAGCCAGCTGAGGGTAAAATTGGCGCATACCTAATCATTACTGAACAGGGTTTGGTGGTGGTCAGAAGAGCCCGGCACGCTCTCTCTCCCTCTCCCAAGAGGGAGCGCTTCTCTACAAATGATTTCTCACAATCTGGACCAAATTGCAGGTTGCAGCCTGGCTCTGTCGGAGTGGTCACCGGGACAGGGTTCGGTCCGGGAGGGCTTGCTTGAGAGCTGCCTAGGGTGCCCTCTTCTGTGAGGGTGCCAACTTAGTACGCTAAACGCCCTTAGGGTGAGGAAGAAGCAATCATCCTTCCTACCATTTAACCCAAAACATTTTGCAGGTATCAGTCAGTTAGTTAACATTAATCAGTGAGTTCCAGTTATATACTGCCACTGGACTGGCAACCCAATAGCCTTAAATATCTTATTAAAGATGTTGACATGTATAATTTATTAATATTTGTGGAACATTATATATTAATATTTGTGAAACAAACATGGTTCTTCTGCACATTCTGACCCTAAATATCAGGTTTATTTCACAGCCATTGAAGTATCCAAGCAACCATAATCCATGAATGTGGATATGTAGCATCTAATTGGGAACATCTTTCCTTGGTACCACCTCGACCAATCATATTGCTCAGTAGTGGAGACATCTCCGAGCACCTCACATGTTTTCATGAAAAATGCGCCATCGTATTCTCTAGTTTGGCAGTTATTAATGGCAAAGCCCTTGTCACAGCTGTAACCCGCTGCGTATGAAAAACACGGATTTGCCTTACAGTGTGTGCATTTGGACAGCCCGAACTGCGGCGAGGGAATGTCTTGTCGGAATTCCGGGGGGTGCTGAGTCCGCGGAGGAGACAGACAGGGCATCCGGAAGCAGGCCTCCAGCAGCTGCCGTAGGGAGAGGCCGGACCAGTTGTGTTTTGATCCCAAAAAACTGCCAGGGGATCTGAGCAGGGCTCCCAGCAGTGCGAACAGAACGGGCCTCGGGTGACTCATCCTGATTAATTACCATGAAACGGTCTGCCACCCTCACGGGCCAACCCCCCCACTGTGCCCCCTGGCTCTGGCTCAGAACAGCCCACCTTGAAAGTACACGAATGTGTCACACCGGAAGCCGGACGCGACTCGCCCGGGCCCACATGATGAAAACGTCCCAGAAAGAGCCAGTCAGGCCTCATCTTGGCCTATTGGCATCTCGCGGGATTTTCCAGGCAGCCCCGGAGTGGGCCAAGAAGGTGTTTTTCGACAGAACATCGCCACTTCTATTTGTTGTTTTTTTATTCCGTTTGCCTCGGTCGCAGGGTGACAGACTGCTAATGGCTAATGGCACAGTGGCTGGCGGTTAATGCATGTAGACGGCGACCCAGGTGACTAACCTGCGGCTGGCCTCTCCTTCACTATGACTCACGGAGGGAATTCACACAATTCACACAGAATTTATTGTCCTCACCTGCTGTGAGCTGTTTGTGGGGGGGGGGGTCGTTTTCCATGACAAAGGAATCACATCATGACATATTATTCCCCTACATCACTTATACAACCTCACTTATTTTTTATTCGCCACTCAAAACTTTTCATCTGTCTCATTTTTATGAGCCCTGCAGTTATTTTGGTTGAGTCAAGTCTAGTTTAGGATATAAGCACTAATAACTGTTTATTTAGCCAAACAGGAGCAAATTTCTACAAATTCCTGTGCAAAGCACTTTTTTGTGTCTCTTGTTGTTATAAGAGAGGGCTATCACCCTGTGCGTCGGCAACAGTTTCAGCATTTCTGCTAAGGTAACATTTCAGAACAGTACCGCAGTCTACCAGACGTGACGTGTGTGCAGCTTAGACCTTGAGTCATAGTGCTGGCGTCGGAACACAGAGAACCCAGAGCATACTACTGGTCCTTCCCCTTACTTGCTGCACCACCTGCTGACTGAAAAAATTTACAAAAGTGACGGGAAGCAGAAGTGTTTGATAAATTGAACACTTTTCACTATATTTCACTTTATTTTATTGACGGGAGCGAAGCCTCTTCTTCCAGAATGTCGGGTATGCCAGCCAGTTCTTCTCAATATGTCATCTGTTTTGAGAAGATTTCCCATAATCCCCCGGAGCGGAAAAGTTTCATTGACGTTCAAGGAAAATTCTTGGATTAATTGCCATTTGGAAGGAACGGGAGGAATAATAACAGTAATTGAAAGGAGGACGGTCAGCTTTACCTGGAATGTTCTGGAATGCTCCAGACTCTCTCCCATAACAGTCATATGTGAACGAATTCACCGCCCGTTGACGGTTCTGCCGCTGTAAGGAAGCCGAGAGCTTGTGGTGTTGAGAGGCAGCAGGGCGGCAGATTGCGTAAAGACCCCAATAGCGGAGATCTCAAGCAGAAGACCCAGAGATGTTTGTTTTTTCTCCTGTTCTCTCTATTTTCGACATGCCCCGGCTGCCCCCCGTGTCGAGCGGAATAGCCGAGTCACCGGAATCCAGATTAAACAAAATGCAAATGACCTGAAATCCAAGAGAGATGAAGAAATCACTGGGTGGTGGAGGTCAGCTCTCGATTGCTGGGGGGCAGAGGGCCGGGGGAGAGGGGGAAGTCGACCACATGACTCGGCGCTTGTCGGTCCTGAAGGGGTATCTGTGGCCCTAATGAAGAGCCACCGGTGGAGCGCTATTAAGCCACCGTCGGCCCCCGGTCGCCAGACCCAGCCGTCGCAGACATTTCTGCGGTGGAGTCATTAAACCCACGTGCGGCTCTCTGTCTGTGGTCACCGGGGGTCGCGATCCTCCGGCTCTGACTGAATAAATCATAAAAAGTTTTTCTGGGACCACACAAGAAGTGGCGGGTGCAGGACACACGCGCGGCCCGGGGCTTGTTATTGTACTGAGGAGAAAACACCAGGGTGTGGGGTGAGAGAGGGAGAGAGGGAAAGGGAGAGCGGGGAGAGAGAGAGAGAAGAAAACACCAGAGTGTGGGGTGAGAGAGGGAGGAACAGAAGAAAGGAGGTGAGGAAGAGAAAACAGACATAATAGAGAGAGAGGGAAATGTGCTGAAATGAGAGAATGATACTGGGTAAAAAGTAAACTGTAATTTGACAGACCAGGTAGCAGAAAAACAAGTATCGAAATATCTGCTTGCTTTGGCCCCAGAGGTAAATAAAAGGCCTTTCCTTATCCCAGGGAGGACAGATGGCTGGAGTGCTGGATGGATGGATGGATGGATATTGGGAGGGAAGAGAGGAGAAGGAGGCAGGTTGCCATTGACGGTCCTCGCTTGTGCATGTGGCGACCCCTGGACCAGACATCCTGTGCGATAGGCCGGCACCCTGGGGCCCGCGTGGGGCAGCCAGAGTGTCTGCATTCTGGATTGGGGTGAAATTCCCTCCCGCTCCCACCAGGAAGGCCCCAGCGAGGGATCAGGCCGTTCCACAGGCAGGAAGTTAGATAAGCAAAAGGGATGCATCAAGAATGTCAGTGCTCCGCACACGACGTCATGTGCGGGGGGTTTGTGCTGCGGGCGTGTGCTGCGGGCGTGTGCGGCGTGCGTGTGCGGCGGGCGCGTGTGGCGGGCGCGTGCGGCCAGCGATCCTGGTTGGGGGTAAACCGCGTCAAAAGATGCAAAATTCAGAAAACACAGAGAACTATATGTATCACCAGCAAACAATAGCTATATAATGGATGGGTTATGGCATAGAGGCTTCAGAAAAGGAAGGAAATCCAGTTGAGTGTTAAACCAATGTTATCTTGTCTCTGTTTGATTGGACACTACGATTCAAATTCAAAGAAAAGACTTACAAAGACCTTCTTTAGATTAAACAACAGAGATCTATTTACACTTTTAAAATTCATTTTGGCCAGGAACAATAACAATTTAGAAATAATATCTAATTCCTAAAACAATTTGTAGAGTCAGCTGGGAATGTGATCTACAACCCCAAATCAGAAAAAGTTGGGACAGTATGGAAAACGCAAATAAAAAATTTACTTTGACTTGTATTACATTGAAAACAATACAACAGCACATTATTTAATGTGTTCCTCATGAAATTTATTGTTCTTTACAAAATAAACATGTATTGGTTCATGCAACACATTTAAAAAAAAGTTGGGACGGGAGCAATTTAGGGCTAGTAATGAGATAAATTGGTTAAATAATGATGTGATTTGGAACAGGTGGTCAACAGGTGATTGTTATTATGATTTGGTACAAAAGCAGCATCCAAGAAAGGTC
>JAODKM010000078.1:1584502-1595489 GCA_026780845.1 Petrocephalus sullivani
GACAGCTGAAGCCTTGTATACAAAGGACCTCGGGTCTTTTAGTGACCCAGCATATTTACACACACACACACACACACACACACACAGCCACCAACATTTACTCCGACTGACCTCCCACTGTCTCGGAAGTCCCTCTTCCAGAAAGCGGGAACCTGGGCCAGCTCCCCCCCCCCAAAAAAAAAAACAACCTGATGTACTGGGCTGGCATCTTTTCAGGGCAGTTAGGCAAAGAAGAGCACACCCTGGGAATCAAATTAAATACTGCCAGCGCTAGTGCTTTTTTATGATTAGGGAAAAGGTGGATTCTTTCTTTCGGGTTTGAAATGTATTCTTTTAAAAGTTAGCATAGTTAGTGTGGCCCAGAACACAGAGCTGCTCCCCACACAAAGAGCACAGTAGTAGTCAGATTAAAAGCAGTTTGTGCGCTGCGACTGAGTGCTACGTTGCTGTATCCGAAAACATTTTTAAATACAGAGAAGATAAGGATGTTGGTCGTCGCTGCTGCATCCTCGTCGTGGCGCCCGCAGCGCCTTGGGTCCGGAGGCGATTTGTTTAGATAGAGCACCCAAGAGGGGAGACGCATTTTCACAGGAAGTTTATGTAGGAGACATACCCCCAGGAAGGAGAGGCCAGGGGGAGGAGGGGGTCACAGAGAACCAAACAGACCTGAGGAATGGACATGCAGCATCTCTTAGGGGAGACCCCCCTGAGCGTCTTATCGTCATTAAAGTTAATTAGTTGCGGATAAAATAACCATTATGACAATTACCAGCGGCTCGAGGTGGCCTTCCCCAGAGCCCCATTCTGTGATGTTGGCTGTTAGTCTAGCGGGCGGAGCTACGCTCCAATGGCCTGTTTAGCTAAACGTCCACATCAACAGGACGCTGAGGAGGACAGTCCCCAGTGGACAGCAGTGTTGGTGGTTGCAGTGGGTAGGGGAAGAGATATATTTTATCATTGTATGTGAACAAGCTTTGCTTCTAATGTTCTGTGTTTCCTCATCTGGGGTCCCCTGGTGCCTATTAGCCTAAGTTAGCTGCAAAACAATGACCTGTCAGGGTGGGTGTTCTCCGAAACTGGATATCCCTGTACCCTCTTATTAAAGGGCCGTGGGTAATGCGTTTCGGGAACTCTGGCAGTTCCCTTCCACTGGGATGTCTGCCGGAGGGGTGGGGTGGGGGGACCACTCCGCGATCCCACACACAGTGATATCTATCCGCCATCGTTTCCCACAATGCCGATGGACATCAGGGGTGCCTGGCTAATCCTCACCCTGTTCTTATGCCTTGAAGACATTGGGCGCAGCAGTCTCACATGTTTTACTCGTTAGCCGATTGTGTGGCATTACGTGGCCGGTAACTGGTTATGACAGTAACTCCCCCCAGATGGCTTTTCACATATCAACACTTATTATGTAAATCCGCCTTACTGTCTAACAGCAATTATTGTATGAAACGGCTAAGAAACAAGCCCGCCGCAGTAAAATATTTATGGACTGAAATGGAGTATGGAATTCCTGCGCCCAATTGACTTAGCCCGCGGCAGCTAACGCAGCGTAAAGCCAAACATCTGCAAGAGACGCAGGGAAAGGGGTGCGGAAGTGTACCAGGCCGCTGACCAGGCCCAGCTGTAATATAAAATTTCTAGAAGGAGCAGGACGGCCCACAGAGCATTATTGTTTCTGTCACATTGTATTTGCAGCTGTTGAACTGCGTCAGCCTGGCGACTGCGACCATCTATTGTGGGTACGTTGAGGCTGGACCATGCTAAAATGCGGTTTTCGCTTCAGTAAATCGTTTTTAAGTCCTATAAAACACAAGTAAGGAGTGAAAGGACACCTTTTGCTGTGCGCAGCTCGGACGAGGTATCACAGCTGTGCGCGGTTAATTTGCCAATAGCATTTTGCGCATAGCTTTCCCGAACAGCATTCGCTAACGACAGAAAGTAAATCAGTATTCTGGCCAATAAGAGGGGAAGTTACGGACCCGGGTTTAAGTCCCGATTCTCCACGCCAATGGAGAATGGAAAGGTCTTCATTTTATGTCCGGCCCCTACCGTAGGATTAGTTAATGTGTTAACAGGTGGAGAGGGGATTTAAGTCGGCCCTCCAACTCCTTTGTGAGAGGAGCGGGTTGAATTAGCGTGCCCATTGCTTTGAGGTATGCCGCTTTGTTTTCCTCCAATCAGCTCTGCAGGAATTTCCCTTTGTCTGGCTGCCCGAGCCAATGAGGATCAAAAGGTGCTGGACAACAATGCGAAACCGTGAGACGGGGCCCGAGAGGCAGCTGCCTCCGGGTCTGAAACGGTAGCCACCGTGCGGCGTGCCGGCCCCTGTTCCAGACCGGCCGTAACATTGGGGGTTTTCTGAGGATTAACCCCATTTTTACGGCACCTCTCCATGTAATCGTGTCGGAGGTAGATCCTATATGCGGGTGGAAAGCCGTGAGCGAGTAGGAGAAAGGTGCCATTCCCGAAGCCAGAGCGACTGAATCGAGAGGGCCTGAATGAGGTCGTAAAAAATAGGACGCAGTGACGTGATTTGTGGAGTTTAATGAGAATGGGAGGTGGCCGGTGACATCATCACCCATTGTCTTGGTGCTTGGGGGGGAGCGTTCCACCCTCCCAGTCCATGACCGCTGAGAGCCAGGTCACAGCACAGGACTGATGGGAACATCGGGCACCAATAGGACGCAGCGTGACTTAAAACCCCAAACAGCTAATATATTTAATGGTCTCTGTGCTACGCGGCGTTACCATAGTTACTCTAATATAGAGACTTGCGACTCTCAACAAACTGTAGCATTTACAGTAAATCACTCATGATTGATGTTATGGAGTTTTTCTTCATCCCAGTGTTTTTCTTCAGTAAATTTTGCTAAAGTTCAACTGTTCTGAAAGAAGTCAATGCCGTCTCTTCTTATTTCCCCTGTGTTATGGCAGCCCGTTGCCTCTGGTCGACCCTGTTGCGATGGGATGACGGTTGGTGAAAGTTAATATCTCAGTACAATTACAGCAGCTTCATGGTGGTCCGAGTCGGAGAGTGCAGTGAGGTTTTCGTGATTTCGCTTGCATTCAGGTTACTCAACTGCAACGTTTAAGGTGACAGGCTGCACTCCCGCTCTCCATCTGCTCCCTCCCCTGGCTGCAGCAGTGCCACCATTTTCCCTTTATGGATTTCACTCCTCTTTCTCTCATGCCGCCCAGGGAAGATGATGCTTGAGGTTAGCAGCCTGGTCATGGTATAGAACAAGCATGACGCGACGTGTAGCTGTAGACTAAACTTCAGCACTGTTAGCCAAGGCTAATGCGATATGGCGTATTTACACTCTCGATAGACGAAAGTTTGGACTTTACCCCAATACAGGAGGCTGCAGACGTTTTTTCGTAAATTTACACTTTGTTCCGTTCTTTAAAGAAGTGAAAGAAACGCACCTGGGAGCTGAAAGGACATGGGTGCTTATTAGCGCTAGCATTGACGACAAGACCACCAAGGCTGAGGCAGCTGATGTACTTCCCTCTCTAGTAACGTGGAGGTCTACGTAGTGCGCGAGCAGCCCGGGGCGTAGCCTGAGAGTGCCGCCAGGACGGCGGGAGCTGGCAGCTTCTCCAACCTCCATCACGGCATCCGTGCGAATCTCGAAGGGGGGCTCGGGGGGGATTGTAGCCCACGAGGTTGGAGCAAGCTAATAAATTCATTCAGGCACCCTTGGGGGGGGGTCGGAGTTGGGGGGTAGTGTTTGTGGGATGTCCCCCCCCCCCGAAAAAGATCACACACACACACACAAATCAGCTCACAGCAGGGGCCATGAAGAAAGGCCTGCTCACTTCTGGGGTCCGTACAAACAAGAAGAGAAGGACGTAACATGTCTGCTGAGATGAGGAGAAAAAGGGAAGGGAGGTGGACTCTGCTCTAGAGGCAGCGGAGTGAAAGAACATAATTAACTTTGCTGTTCTTTGTGTCTTTCGTCTGACTGCAGGGCGGAGATGAAAGGGGCCTCCTAAGCCTCGCATTCCACCCCAATTATAAGAAGAACGGAAAACTGTACGTCTCTTACACCACCAACCAGGAGCGCTGGGCCATCGGGCCGCACGACCACATTCTCCGTGTGGTCGAGTACACGGTTTCCAGGTAGCAGGCCCGAAAAAATCCGCATGTTTCACCTGGAATGTCGTAGAAACTTCTAGAAAAAAAATCCCAGGGAAGCTTTTTCTGGCCACGGTGTCAGCGTCAGTGCCTGTGTTTTGGACGCTAGTCCGTTACTAGCTTGCCAGCGAGATGTGTTTACTGACAGCACCGAGCGCCTTTATAGGAAAATCGTGTAATCACGGCGTCTAATTCCGTGACTTCGTTAATGGCGGCCGCGCCGTTGCTCTCCCGGTGCTTGGACGCGTGGCAGCATTGCGTAAACACCCAGGAGAGGATGCCTCCCCGGCTAACCGGCCAAAGTGCTATGCTTGTCACGTATGGCCGTGGCTCTGCTGCGCGCTAGGGGACCTCACTTTTCACACATTCATTAAGAACTCCTCCGAGGGATCTGGCAGCTTAATCTGGGCGGTGCCGAGTAGGAAGGATGCCTGAACATCCTGCTGAAAACCCGCACAGGCGGTACTTTTGGCACAAGGCCGCATGTGAAATAATGAGAATGGAAAATCTGCCAAAATATCATTAAACACTGAGCTTATATGGCATGGGGGTCCCTCCCCCTCGGGAGATACAGCTGGGAGGGTAAGAAATATATATGATTAACGAGTTGGCAATTAAATCCGGCCCCATGAAGAACTAAAGTTTTTATGGTGCATACATGAAAAACTAAAATGACCTATAAAAAAGCATTGTACAGTATAAACTTCACCCACGCAGGATAAATTTTGGAAATCGTTTTATTTCAGCTCTCATGTGTTTAGTGACATCAGTTTGGTTTTCGGTGTGGAAGTATAGGAAGCTCCCAGAGATAGATAGATAGAGATACTTTATTTATCCAGAAGGAAATTTAGGTGTCCAGTAGCTTATACACAGTAGTATACACACACATACCATATAACAAAATATTAATAAATAAAATAACAATTGTGTGCAATTACAGTAAAGATATAAAAATTAATTAGATATAAAAGTTATATATAGAAGTATAGGTCAGGATCTGGCCAGCATCAGTGATTGCGTGTGTGTGATGGCTTCATCAATGTCGCTCAGTGGTTTGGTTATGGGGCACACCAGGGTCATGTGACCTTCGGTCTACGGCAGCGCCTGCTGACTTTGCGATCCGGGTGTCTCCGTGCAGGAAAAACCCAAACCAGGTGGATGTAAGAAGCAAGCGGGTTCTGGTGGAAGTGGCCGAACTACACCGGAAACACCTGGGCGGCCAGCTCCTGTTCGGTCCTGACGGCTTGCTCTACATCATCTTGGGCGACGGCATGATCACGCTGGACGACATGGAAGAGATGGATGGCCTGAGGTGAGACAGGCGGGGAGGGGCGGCTGTTATAGCTCACGTCTCGATTGCAGGAGACCTCGGTGCTGCTGTGTGACTCAGTGGGTTGGGACACTGTGCCTGTGATCAGAAGGTTGTCGGTTCAAATTCCAGGGTTGGCTGAATGATTTTACTGTCCAGCCCCTTGAGCGAAGGCCCTTAACCTGCATTTGCTCCAGGGACAGGCAGGGTCTGCCAAATAAATAATTCAATGTCTAAAGACCTCCAGCTCAGCTCATAAGAAGTTCTAGGGGGACATGGTCACATGTGACTCAAATCACTGTCATGCTGGATGTGTGTGGCCGTGGTGCTGGTGTCCTCTGCCTCCTTTCATTTTTTCCTAGCGCTGTTTTGTGTTTTACATTTTTATAGACGCCATTGGCTAGTTAAATCATGTGCAAGTTCCCTATTACACTCACATCTGTAACCCATCTATCTGCAGTGACTTCACGGGGGCCGTCCTGCGGGTCGATGTGGACACAGACTGCTGTGACACCCCCTACTCCATCCCCAGGAGCAACCCCTATTTCAACAGTACAAACCAGCCCCCGGAAATCTTTGCCCACGGCCTGCATAACCCAGGCAGGTGGGTTGCCGGGCCTTGGTCCCATTATGTCTCACGGGGCTTCCGGAATATCTGTCATATCGAGGCCTAAGTGTAGCTGAACGCCAGCACGCTGAGGATCTGTCGACTCTTACGATGCCCCGTGTCGGGCTTCTGCAGGTGCGCCGTAGACCATCATCCCATGGACACCAACGGGAGCCTCCGGATTCTGTGTACCGACGCCAGCAGCAGGAACTCCAGCAGCGGACGAATCCTTGAGGTCGTCATGGGAAAAGACTACGGTGAGCCACGGGGGTTACCCTTTCCAGCAGGTTCTCCGCAACCTTCAGTGCTGCGGGAGTTTATTTCTGTGGTACTTTCCCACAACCATCCCATCAAAGGCGTCCCCTGCCTCGCGCCTTGTGTTTCATCTGACCCGGTATTAGAAGACTAGTTTGATGGATGTTTTATAGAGATTCCTCAGCCATGCTTGGGTATTAGGTTTAAAGAATGACAAAATATAAAAATGCACAAATATCAAGATAATAATGCCTTGTGACTTCAGTGCCCTGTACAGAGGGGAAGCTGATGAGGGTTGGTTTGGGCTGAAAGTGTTATGATCAAGGTCACTTTGTTTCTTTATAATGCCAACTGAGCTTAATCAGTCCCATACTTTTGGGGAGAAATGCTATTTCCTGTGGGGAAAAAAACAATAGTTGTCAGTTGTCGCTCTGTTTTGGTCAAAATTGCAACACGCCGCTGTCTTTACAGACAAATGCCAGGTCCCCACAAAAAAGTCCTCCAGTGCCGCTTAGCTCGACTCAAGGACACTACCCTCGCTCTTCCCACCTCATGGGCTGACCGCGAACCGGCCCCCTGACCATTTACACCCATGTGACGCCAAGACAGGTCATCTAAGTCCGTTTGCAGAGTCTGGGGGGTTCTTTATGCCTGTGTGTGTTCTTCACATGGCTAAACAAAGCCAGCTGGGCCTACTGGTGAAGGTTTTTCCATCAAAATACATGTCACGGTTTCTGTACCCTTCCCTGACACATCGGAAATGACACTCCAAAGCCAACATCTCCAATGAGCAATTTCAGTCTCATGGAAGTTGCAGTAAAACATGTTGAAAGAATCGAAAAGGATTTCAGCACCAAGTGCTGACACTATTATGTAGTGTTGTTTTGAAATTGCTTGGCATAGTTGGTCTCCTAAGAGTGCACCGCAATTATTAAAAAAGTTTCCCGCACACTGATTAAATTGTGAAAAATGTTTATTTTTTTAAGTCCCCACACAAACAAATAAAACTGATCAGTGGACTACTCTGAAATCGGGCAGATGCAACAGAAACGTTGCGCCACACTCTAGGGCTAATTTGGCATTTTGCACATCTGCGCACAATGTTTCGATGTGCTTTACCAATGAGCAGAGCTTTGCAATGTATGATTATACCATTTCACAGGGTTCAAAGTCTCTTATAAAGAAGAAACGTTCATATTTGATGCAGAGTCATGAAAATGTTAAAGAAGGTTATGTGATCATTAGCCTTTGCTTTCTGACTCATAAAAGACACGCTTTTATCGTTGAATTGTGAGGCCAGATACAGCTTAAATTGAAAGGGCAGGCGTAGAGTCCTCATTTCTTACATTTAAGATGCCTGTATTTTGGTGGGTTGGCGCCCCATCCTGGGTTGTCCCCTGCCTTTCGCTCATAGTATCCAGGATAGGCTCCGGACTCCCGTGACCCTGAATAGGACAAGCAGTTGCAGAGAATGGATGGATGGATGGATGGATGGATGGATGGATGGATGATACCCGTTTATGTTTAGTTCTGTTAGGCCCATTAAAACAGTGATGAGGGTGAATGTTCTAATTAGCATGTAGGCCTTAACTTTCTAGGGAAACCCTCGAGAGCTTGAGAAAAAGCTGTTTCAGGCGGGAGTTATCTCCCTGTGCCTGTCCGTCGCTGTTTTGTTCCCGAGGCTGAGAGCTCGCTGGTGCAGCCCAACGTTTGTAGCCTGTGGTCCAGGCTGACTTTCTGCCCTTTTCCTGTGTCCCCTTCCAGAACACGAGCCTCCGATCCTGGGCCTAAATTATGCCGGCAGCAGCACGGCCCCTGTGGGTGGCTTCATCTACCGTGGCTGCCAGTCCCGGAGGCTCTATGGCAGTTATGTGTTTGGGGACCGCAGTGGGTGAGTCAGTTAAAAAGTGGGGAATGGTGGATAATGCAGCAGTCGCCATACACACCCAGGCAAGACAAAGATCATCAGCTAAGGAAATGCGTTGTTATGGTGTGGCATTTTCTGCTTAGAGACCTTTAACCCAGTTCTTGCTTCCTATTGGCCATCTGACCCGCATAATATTATGTGCCTCGATGCCCCAGGAACCTGCGCATCCTTCAGAAACCGTCAGCGGGCAGGCCTTGGCAGGAGAAGCCCCTGTGTGTGGGGAGTAGTGGCATATGCGGCTCCATCTCTGGACAGATCCTGGGCTTCGGGGAGGATGAGTTAGGTTAGTATCTTGCTGAGCCCAAACTAAGACTGCACTCCATTCCACTTTCTGCTGGTCCATGTCGGACATAGAGATTCCTGTTGGACCAAGGATTGTGGGGTCTGCTATGTTTTGTGCTTAATTTCTCATTTTAACATTTCAAAGATGAAATGAACAAATTCTTGCGTGGTCGATTTTCCACAATCTCATCAGCGACAGATTTAAACATTATGCATTTGTGGATGGTTGTCTGAAGCGATTGGGTTCGTGAATCTCTGTCTCCACAGCCTCCACATTATTATAAACTCCCCTTGGCTGGAATAGAAATAATTTCCTGTTTATGGAGACTTGAGAGGCGAGCCATTTTACATGAGGGGACGGGCTTACTTTTGCATGACGGTACTACAGCTGGCAGTGAAATAGCTCTCAAAAAAGCATGAATCCAACGCGCTGACACTTGGCGATGACTTCCAGTTGTGTCTGAACTGCAAATGGCGGGCATCAGGAGCCGACTTTCACTGCACACTCCAGTGCGGTCATGTAGCTGCAGGATCATGTTTACAAATGGCCAAAAAACAGAGACCTGACCAGCCTGTAGCGGGCTAGGGAGAGGGGCATCTACGCTAGGTTGTGTTTTGCATGTGCTGAAGACTGCTAGGATGTTAGCATTAGTGGCGCTGCTAACCCATCACACCCAAAAAGTAGTGACTTATCGGCAGTGAGCAAGGCACAAGGAGCACTGCCCCTAGTGGCCGGAGGTGAGAACTGTGGGACCCACTCTTATGTATTTCATTATAATGCCTAACGTATCCAAGGTTCCTCTCAAAAGCTATGCCTCCCAGTGTTAATAGGCAGAAGCCATTAATCCCTGTGTTCTTGTCCTGCAGGTGAGGTGTACATTCTGGCCAACAGCAAGAGCATGGCCCAGTCCAATAACGGCAAGATGTACAAACTAGTGGACCCAAAGAGGTACTTTTTGGCGCCCCCTCTGTCTCACCGGCAACACACGCACACACATACACACACACACACACATACACAGAGAGCTTGCTTGGATGCACACACGCAGATTCCTCTGACCTGCCTCAGCCAAACTGCTCAGTAAACAGTGGGGGCTCAATTAAACACCCACCTGGAGTTCTGAACATGAAGTCCACTGGTACTGGTGTTCCTCCAATGGGGAGAGGATATCCAGCATCACTTTGTCCAGGAGCTCTTGATCGGCACCACATTTCTCACTGCGGGCTTCACTGACTGTGTCTCTACACTCAATCACTCCAGCTTTATTTGCAAAGGCAGCTTTTGGTGCATGTCATGCATGTCGTTGCCCAGTAGGAGGTGCCGAGCCAAACCATCCCAAAATGAGCTGTCGGGCATTCGTCCTCCAACAACTCAGCACACAGCTGCCTCCTCGCTGGCCAAGACAAACGGCCGGGTAACCAGAGAGGCAGTGTACGGTTTCAAAATGTTAGCGTAGCCCGTTTCCGATGGCAACATCACCTTAGGCCTTCAGGGGAAAACAAGACACCTGTTGATAGCCTGGGGCAGTGTTTTCGTTGGGGGGGGGGGGGGGTAGAAGAGTATTGTAGCATCTGTGCATGTGCTTCACTGTCCCAACATTCAGCCCTCGGATTCCGTAACCCAGCCTCTCCAGAGCCTGCCAGAGGGACTGACACCCAGATACGAACACACCGTGTGGTCCGGGGGCTTAGCCATGCTTCCACATGTGCGTGTAAACGTGTTGTATGCACGCATTGCGTGTGTAATTCCTAACACGTGTTCCAGCCTGCGAAGCACCACATCGACAATAAAAGCTCCTTTTTGATTGTGCACTAGTTTGAATTTGAACACCCTCCAACATATGGCGCATACAGCCTTCATACAGAAGATTAATCATCAGAAAAAACATTATTAGTATTATTATTCTAGTAAGCAGAAACAGTTCCCCTTAATCATTCAAACCAGTTGCATGTGTTGTGTTCTGAATCGATACTGTTCCAGTTCCCCATCGGCAATCCTGTGTTTCGAATCGTCTATTTACAGAGGTGGACATTTCTGGTCCAGAAAGTAAAAATCCAGACCAAGGTTTTGTTTCAGCCAACCAGTTGAATACTCAACTCAGTTCAATTCAATTCAGTTTTATTTGTATAGCACATTTTCACAACATTATATTGTCTCAAAGCACTTTACATTATCTCTGGCCTAAGCCCCCAGTGAGCAAGCCAGAGGCAACAGTGGCAAGGAAATACTCCTTAGAAGGAAGGAACCTCGGGAGGAACCAGAGCCAAAGGGGGAGCCCATCCTCCTGGGGCCGGCAGAGGAAGCCCCAACCCTAACCAGACCCAAAGGGGGAGCCCATCCTCCCGGGGGCCGGCAGAGGAAGCCCCAACCCTAACCAGACCCAATGGGGGAGCCCATCCTCCAGGGGCCGGCAGAGGAAGCCCTAACCCTAACCAGACCCAATGGGGGAGCCCATCCTCCAG